>NQII01000303.1:383351-401878 GCA_002778355.1 Clitarchus hookeri
CTTACAATCCTAGGTTAGTTTAGAGCCGTACAATCCTAGGTTAGTTTAAAAACGTAAAATAGTGATTCACCCATCGTGGAGTTAGGTTCTGTTAGGTTAGGTGGGTACATGTTAGGAAATTCGTCGTACGTTAATGCCCCTAGTATATTCGTGTTCTACGTTATTAGTAGAGTCGGAATATACCACTTTCTGGAGTTTTTTTTCGTATTTTCAGAAAAGCCCCTAAACTAGAAAATTACCAAAATGGTATTTTGATTGTTGTAACATGTATTGTCCTTCTCGTATAACATTACAAGATTATGACAGTCAGTGAGTGGCTACTTGAGTAATACGAAACAAAGTGCCATTTACAAAATCCTGTATCATATATGCACGAACGAACAAAAGTTAATATTACGTTGGCTATTCTGAGTGCACTGCTGACGCACATCAGACAAGCAAAAATACACTATAAGAAAGAATTCCTAGATTAATTAATACATTTTATTTTACGTTGTCACAAAGCAATGATTGTTAAAGAGTTACAAACTAAATTTTGTGATAAAGTAGTAATGAATAGGTGTTCAAACTGAAATGCACAATAAAAGAATCCGCATCCAAATGAAACGCAACTTCCAAACCTTGACAGTTCTTTTCACGTCGTATCCCCACTCACCATCCATGCTTTCCATATGTGCTTGATATTAATTCCAAAAGCATACAGAAATATTGCATGGTATTGTTGAATTATTTTTTCTAATAATTTGAAAAATTTAATTAAAATTTATGTCATTTCATGCCAGTAATAGATGAAAAGCCAACTTTTAAAAAGACTGGATCAAGAGGCAGGCCAACGTGCTGCTATCTGTTCTCTTGGCTCACAATTCGCCCTGCCATGCCTTGTGCGCCATCTGTCCGCTCTTTCCCGAAGCATTACCAGCCACAAAAAAATAGCTTCAGTGTGTAAAATAACAAATTTACAAACACATACCAATAGATCTATTTTTCCATGGGCTCTGTATAATTTTTAAAGTAACCTGTATTTCTGTGTACAACAATTTTGATTACTAGTAATTTGTATTAGGCCAGTCATCGTTATGTCTACGTTCATTAAACGCCATATTGTTCTCCCGCAAAAAGATTTCCTGGTAATTATTAAGTTTAGGGGCTTTTCTGAAAAACACACAAAAATTTCAAAATTATGATATATTTCTACCCTACTAATCATGTAGAACATGGATATACTACAGGCATAGCTTTAAAATAAGTACAACACATTTAAAAAAATTGAATAAAATTGCAAAATGAGCAGTAAAGTCAGTTTGTTTACATTCCTGAACGAAACGTCCTAGACCAACAAAAGTTGCATTAATGGTTTCTGCACAGCTTACCTTGTTCATATTCAAGAGGGCGTACTGTTGAAATAAGTAGAACATATTTAAAAAATTTGCGANCTGTTGAAATAAGTAGAACATATTTAAAAAATTTGCGAAATATGTTTGTTTTACGTCTATTAACGTCGGAGGAATTATACCAGCCCCCTACATAGGTGAATCAATTTACATTCTTTTGGTGTGGTTTACGCAAGGAAATTTAGGGATGTTAGGATGTAAGTATCAAATCACATTTACCCAAACATCCTAGGTTAGTGTAAAACCTAACAATCCCAGGTTAGTTTAAAAATCATTTTATCACTAAGTGGGTAGCACCCCAATCCAAGACAATCCAATGGTGGGCACATATTACGAAATTATTTGGACGTTAATGCCCCTAGTATATTCGTGTTCTGCATCATTAGTAGAGTGGAAATATACCGTTTTCCGTGAATTATTTTTATTTTTACAGAAAAGCCCTTAAACTTAATAATTACCTAGTGGAAATATACAATTTTTCGTGAATATTTTTATTTTTAAAGAAAAGCCCCTAAACTTAATAATTACTTACCTTCAAATTTGTAAAGTGTTACAGTACAATGGCAAGTGGATTAGCTGACAGCATGTTGATAAAATATACAGCAGCCACTTGACGCACCAGCTGATGGCGAAAGGATACATAAATGAAAAGTAAACATTGGCCCTACCACATAAACACCACAATCTTCACAGCCCTCCTCACTATCATATTTCATGGTGTATACAGCAAATTACATGAACCCCACTAATATTCGTATTAAGTGTGATTAGTAATAACCATATATAACATTTGCAGGTATTATTTCCCAAATTTTCGGAAAGTCGCTATTCTTTATCATTACTGCCGAGTCGAGCAAAGTGTAGCACTAGAATCATTTACTACCAGGAGAATGATTGTGTTATTATTGAATATAAACCAATTTTATAATTTCAAATATATTAAAATAGTAAAAAAAATATTGTAATTTTATAACATGTAAAATAATGTATAGAAATGGCTTACTTCTACTGTGTCTCCTTCATAAAAGCCACTATTCTTTACATTTATCTACAATTCTAATAAAATTTTTGAAGATGAACCTTTTTAAAATTTATAATTTAAATTTTGAAAAACTTTTTAGTGTTGCATATAATACGAAAGGCCATACAAAATGCTGGAAAATGACACTTGTCCCACCTCTTCAACTTGATTAGGAGTGCTGCTATGGCAATTAAAAAATATGTTGGTCTTGAAATTTTTTTTCAAAACTTTTCTGCATTAGTCATATTTCCAAATTGGGTCAACATATCTTTATAAAATGTTTTTTTCAGTATATGTGGAGGCTTCTTCTGTGCAAAATTAAATTCAAATTTACAATGGTCAGGTAAATTTTTTTTATNTTTTTTCAGTATATGTGGAGGCTTCTTCTGTGCAAAATTAAATTCAAATTTACAATGGTCAGGTAAATTTTTTTTATTAAAAATGTGTTAACACTGAATGACCCACAGTATATTTATGCTGGCACGTTACGGTTATACAAGTATACACCACTGTAATCAAGCAGTGTCGGAATATCATTCAATTCTGTTAAATTTTTCAAGGCAAACATAGTCAATATTCACAAGAATATTGTACTATAGAACATGGATTTGCTAGAATACATATACACATGGCATATCATACAAAAAGGCATTCACAGCTGTTGTTTACAAGCCGTTTACGTGTATCGCCATGATGCATTAGTANTTAAAAATGTGTTAACACTGAATGACCCACAGTATATTTATGCTGGCACGTTACGGTTATACAAGTATACACCACGGTAATCAAGCAGTGTCGGAATATCATTCAATTCTGTTAAATTTTTCAAGGCAAACATAGTCAATATTCACAAGAATATTGTACTATAGAACATGGATTTGCTAGAATACATATGGCATATCATACAAAAAGGCATTCACAGCTGTTGTTTACAAGCCGTTTACGTGTATCGCCATGATGCATTAGTANATGGCATATCATACAAAAAGGCATTCACAGCTGTTGTTTACAAGCCGTTTACGTGTATCGCCATGATGCATTAGTATTACAACACTGTACACACACACAGGAAACAAATGTGCATCGATTGTGTTCTTCCAGTTTAATTTTTATCTATTTCACATGATGGTTGTATGCTGGTAGTGTGTGGAAATTCAGTATCGGTGTGAATTTGACCGTATGAAGGCTTGTGATTTATGAGTACTATTAAGCATTTTTGTTGTGATTATTTCCATTTGAGACTGTGAATCTAATTATTGTGCAAAAATAGAGTATTAATTATGTCCATGGGAAGTGTTACATTTATTATTGTGTACAAGAGTGTTGGTGTGGAGTTTCGACGCATTAGAATACATGGTAAACATTACATGGGTGAGTAACGTAATTTGAAGTGTAGTATTTGCGTGGAAAGTAAGTATAGTGAATTGTACTGTGTAGTATTGCATTGAAGGGCTTACGTACTGTTGCTGCCTGTCTCATGCAGGAGACCAAAACAAATTGAACCTAACTTCACGATAGAATCACAGGTAGAACTTCACGATAGAATCATGAACGGACGTGCGCTTCCTTATTATACTATTTATATAACACTATTCATGGTCCGCACTCTCTACCTCTGTAATCACATATTGTGAAGTTAGGTTACGTCTTCTTGCAATTAATGTTGTTAAATGTTACAATTCGCATATAATTGACATAAATTTTGTGTTTTTATCCCACAATTTCCTTGATCTTTCGTAGCCCTCCCCACTCACATTTTGTAGTTATGTACTGTGAATATCGTGATACCCCAAGTAGATTCATGTTCTGTAGAAAAGCCCCTATTTTTTAAAATTACCAGGTGGCCTACACCACTTTCTAGAATTATTACAATTTTTATAAAAGCCCCTAATTTTCATAACTATCACACATAACATAATGCTTCCAGATATGACCATGTAATAAATTATTATAATGAGAATAATAATTACATAGAAATTAATAAAAGTTTCCCAGAAACTGAATTACTACCACCTTAAATGACCATGCAGAAAATTACCTGCACTTAAACTAAAGGGAGAAAAAAACATGAATTTACACCATAGTTTTTAATAGAATTTCCCTGTAAACTGGACAAATGTTTAGCACTATACACTTGTGTTTCATAAGCTAAAGTGAGGATAATGAGAATACTGTTAGATAAATTATGTAAACATGACAGTTACTATCAGTCCATAACGTTTGGTTCCAAATAGAGTTCTTTGGTGTATACATTTTGTTAATGTGCATTTACAATTTAATTCAAAATTACTTAGTTACCAAAAGGTCCAATTCTAGCAAATTACATTCAATTTTACTTTACCCACGTTTAATTTTGAAAACAATTGTAATCACATAAATTACCAAGTAGTCAAAACTTAAATTCAATAAGTTACGAATGCTATAAACTATCACTTACCATCACTACAGAAGTTACAAAAAAATATAAAGAATGGTATTGTCATGCCATCCATTCAATAAAGGTGGCACTTTCTAAATCGTCTTTTAGTGCCGCACAACCAACAATCACCATTTAGGGCCTAGGTACGTTTTGCATTCATCTAAGACAGCAAAAAAACACAAATTAGCATGGTAACACACCCTTCCTAACTTATCATTAAAAAACACACTTCTTGAAACAACAGGTACAAAACAATTTTATCTAACTGGCAAGTTCATAAAAAAATATTCCGGTAAACCAAGTAATACACACAGAAGCATTAAATAACAGGTACTACAGAGTTATCATGAATGCAAATCCCGTCAAGAAAGTCCCTGCCATGCTAAATCACTACCCTCTAATCTCTGCGGTTCTTGTGCCAACTAATTAATGTTGATATGAAACTATACACAATTCTCATGTGCTGCTTTTACCTACCTACTCCTCCGCCATTTTCACAACTTAACATTTGAGCTAACATTTGTGGCGCACAACACACGACGGTGGTGCCATCTAAAAACACATAGACAATTGAAACAAATATAAGTCAAAGATATTTAGAGTACGGAGACAGCCCTTGAAATCCATAGAATAACGATTAGGAAGAACATATAAATAACATTTACGCATTAAATCAACATTGACCTACCCCATAAATATACAACTCTTAAAATTAATAATGAATAACACGATCGTTTGNTACGCATTAAATCAACATTGACCTACCCCATAAATATACAACTCTTAAAATTAATAATGAATAACACGATCGTTTACATCTCAAAGTTCAAAACACAAGAGCTATTTATGAATATTTATTTTTACTAGGTTCAATTTAATCAAATTACTTTACAAATTTGTTTGAGGAAATAACTTAAAACACTTTTTTTCTAGACTGTATTCTAACATCAAAAAAAATGCACTACAATTAAATAGAAGAGTTAGGAAATAAACATTTAAATGTTTGACAGGGAGATTGAAAATGCGCAGCCAAAANTACGCATTAAATCAACATTGACCTACCCCATAAATATACAACTCTTAAAATTAATAATGAATAACACGATCGTTTGCATCTCAAAGTTCAAAACACAAGAGCTATTTATGAATATTTATTTTTACTAGGTTCAATTTAATCAAATTACTTTACAAATTTGTTTGAGGAAATAACTTAAAACACTTTTTATCTAGACTGTATTCTAACATCAAAAAAAATTCACTACAATTAAATAGAAGAGTTAGGAAATAAACATTTAAATGTTTGACAGGGAGATTGAAAATGCGCAGCCAAAANCACTACAATTAAATAGAAGAGTTAGGAAATAAACATTTAAATGTTTGACAGGGAGATTGAAAATGCGCAGCCAAAAAGATAGGTCTACCTCAAATTTTGTCTATGTTTCCGTCGGTCATATATAAACAGATACTAATGTGATTTGCCCAATATCTTTATTGGAAAAATAATTTTACCTTAACAAAAACCAAACAAATAAAAACAATATTAATAATGTTACTTCCACTCAGATCAGGAAAAAAAAACAAATTTTCATATGATGGAGTTTGGCATAAAGAATTTTTATGCCGCTAACTGCACTGTATTCCAAAGGGACAACTTATAATTAATATTTTAAGCTACACGAATAAAAAAGAAAGATTTTTCTAAGTAATGATGATTATTTACATTAGATGTATGGTTATTGCAACTATTTTGTTTTACAACAAACAAAAGACAAAAAGGAATTTTAAAAATGCTACACTACTGTTTACTTTGTGGCAAAAAATGTCAAGTTGCCAAAATAAACCATTGTACATCCCAACCTATACTATATTTGTTTTGAAGCTGCATCTACAACAGATGACGAGGGGTAAGGTTAAAAGTGGGGTTACAATTAAAGACTGTATAATTTAAATTTGTACTTATTTTCCAAGACCTTCACGTGTCAGACTTTTGCAGTTTATGATTGATCTAGCAAATGTTGAGACTAGCCAATCTGAATAGTAGAAATCTAAAGAAAACGACTTAATCTGGAAAAATTGACAGGAGTGAAGATTATTTACAAATATGTAAATATTGGTGGTTACTGCCTGTGTAATAGTTTTGAAAAATTCGTGATAAATTGCCAACATTGGGCATTTATGTCAATAAATCAATTCAATAATGTGACATGAACAATGCATCCACGAGCTCATTGTGACACCACATAGTCACATCAACTACACCAGCAACACTGGGCCACAATATCATCAGTCCAAGAGTGCAGTGTGCAGGTTGACAAGAACAGAACTTACACCTTCTTGACAACAAGAATTACATAACACAAGATACCGCCTTACTCATTTATAACAATTGAATCATATTAATAAATAAGTAGGCGATTCGAAACGGTGTTTACCCCAAAGCCACAGCCGTTGGGTGCATAGGCCATTGGTTGTTACGTCGCAGCAGCTCGCGCAGTGACATACAACCTAACGTACCGCTGGGTAATATCAAATGTCCTTTCGGCCGAAGCTGAAGTGCTAAGGTTCCCCAAAGTGTAACCAGTAGTGTGCAGCGTTTGTCCAAACACATCAAACAGTGTCATTTCATTCACAGCTACAGTCAGCGGAGTTTTATTGTATTAAGAGCAATCGAGCATGGCAACCCACACCTCTTTTCCCCGGTGGGCTCGTCTATCCTTTCAGGAGACAGCCACCTGGCTACACTGTGCCAGTGAAATTGAAACCCATCACAGGAAGTGAAATACAGAAACTTTCCACAGGAAAATGTTTTAGTGAATTTAATGTTTAGTTATAATAGAACAATTATGTTTACAAAAATGGAAATTGCCTATAAAGAGCTTTATCCTTGTAACATGTAATTTAGTATGGTGACACTCCCCATCAACTTCACAAAATCAACATTAACAGACATTTGTTAATAAATAGGGCTGTCACCAATGTGTTACTTTTAATTTATACAATTTTTCACCATTGCAATTATGTTACATAGTGTTCATGTCATGTTTTTCCATTCGGAGTTTGACGCCGGTTGTCATCACTTGTGACAGAAGCCCTTGTCACTCTGCCAGTTCGTATCCGCACTCGAGCCAGGCCGACAGCGTTGGTCGCCCACTCCTCGAGCCCCCACAGTGCCATCATTTAAGCTGTTATAACTTCACTGCGATAGTTACATAATTAATCAGAACATTTGTTGCTTTATTTGCTATACCGAGGGGAGACACGTAGGGCACTACAACCCTTGTAGTACCTCCCGCAATTTCTAGTATATTTCAGACATACGAGACAGCCTATAGTCTTGTCATAAAGTGTAAATAGTGTAACACTAAGTATGTGTCAATATAATCTGCAAACTGACAGAAAAATCAAGGGCTCCCTGGGCCATCGACCGTACGACCCACATNAAGTATGTGTCAATATAATCTGCAAACTGACAGAAAAATCAAGGGCTCCCTGGGCCATCGACCGTACGACCCACATAACAAACTTCCCACTGGATTGTGTAACCGGGTATTTCTACACTCAATAAGCCCCGGGTCTCCTCGACCATGTCAAAGGTCTTCCAAAAAATAAAACATGATCATGAACTATTCTTTAAATTCGAAAGCTACTGTCTCTCGATTGAAACAATTAATTGAATACGATTTCACAATACAACCTAAATCCAAGATGTAAATAGTTTCCAGCCAACAATCACTATCACTGTGCTGGCTACTTCACATTTACTAGTACTTAAGATATAAAATATAACAATATCTTAAGACAAGCCAAAAATGCACACGACCCGAACACGACCTGGACACTGCAGCCATAAACCAATACCCTTGAAAACATTAGTTCATGTGCTTAGCANCACACGACCCGAACACGACCTGGACACTGCAGCCATAAACCAATACCCTTGAAAACATTAGTTCATGTGCTTAGCACAATACTTAAGGTTTCTGTTAAGTCAATCGTAAACCCACCCTAATTATTCTACACAACTGGTTAGGAACAAAACTACTTTTATTATGGAAGAGTTTGGCATAGGAAAAATTTCTACAGCTAGGTGCACAGTGTTTCAAAAAGGTCACGTATAAATAAAATTTTAATCTATGTGAATAATAAAAAGAGTGTTATTAATTAATTGAGAAGCTATTTTATATTTCACTCATAATTATTGCAATTATTTTGTTTATTAACATAGAATATATATATATAATAGATTGTACGCATGCGATACTAGTGCTTACCTGGTGGAGAAAAATGTTAGTTGTCAAACTAAGGAGATTAAGCTTCCCAACCTGTCTTACGCTAAGGTCCCGTAGGGTGGAAATTAAGGCGATTGAACTGCTCAGTAAATAGCTGCTAGGGATGCTAGTTGTATACGTGTAAAAATGTTTTCCGCAGTGAAATTCATGCTTTGCATGCCATTGTATGCAAATATTTAAAAACATTCAAGACAATTTTTACGAGTAGTGGTTTTAAAATGTAGATAATGATTTATAAAATAGTTATAATTACTGGTTCAATGTGAAAGTTGGTTGGATAGGAATATATATAAGTAGGTGTGTGTTAATTGTGTNTTTTAAAATGTAGATAATGATTTATAAAATAGTTATAATTACTGGTTCAATGTGAAAGTTGGTTGGATAGGAATATTTGGGGAGGAATATATATAAATAGGTGTGTGTTAATTGTTTTATAAAACTGGTCGTAAAAATATAATGACCTATTGCAGTGTGTGTGTAAGAGAATATTGGATAGATGCCGGTATCATTCTCCTTGCAATCTGAAAACAAGCTAGCGTATGCGTCGCCGTAGAGAATACGTACATAGCAAAGAAAAAAACTTACCAAATTAATTTACTGCTTTTAAACAGCAGAAATATAGAGGAAACAAGATATATAGAAAGCAGTAAACCCATAATAATTTTTAACCAGAAAACACACAGAAAAAGGCACAAGACACATGAGACTTCATATCCTTTGTATGAAAGCAACCAATAAAGTGTTCAGACTACAGACAACACTATAGTGCTTCCTCTGCGGGATCTGCCGCCTCTTGGCACCAGCGAAGGAGAGGACTTCTGCAAGTGTGGCAGGACTGCAGTAGCTTGGGTGCAGCGACTATTCCACAACTTGTCGCGTCGTCAGGTGTTGGATAGGGGATCAACAAGCCCTGGGGTGTCTGGGAATACACGAACACCAGCCCACGGACCAACTGGCTGGTTTGACAGTGCCATCTTCAAGTACGTCGGGGACCTGGGTAGTTCAGTACGAGATGGCGAATCGAGTCGTGCAAGAGGCAGCCCAACGATCAAAGCAGGGTGGAGGATCTCGAGGTGCTGAAACATTCGAAGTGTAGCGAACCTCACTGCTGGATTCTGCGGGATGCTGACTGCGGATGCGTGAGGATTGGATTGGATTGCGTCGGACCTCGGAAGCTTCCTGATGTCAGTCTCCACTCCTGGGCCAGCGGATTCGCCACCAGCATGGTAGGTCCCGGAAGCCTTGACTGCCTGAAGATCGACGGATTATTTGAATGGATGGGGAGGGAGTAGCTCCCTGTTCTATTGCTCCCCGCCTTCACCCACGGCATAGTGATCCTGGTGTCAGCGCAGAAGAGCGAAGATGGAGTAGATGCAATAACTGAAACTGAGTTGCCCAGTTTTCCCGACGCACTCGAGGAGGAGCAGGGGATTCCTGCATTAAATATATGTTGTCAATATTATTGTACTGGTTAGCATGCACAGAAATATTGACAGCAGTTCAACTTCAAGGGCGCTTGTGCCCACAGCCCCATCCCTTTCTCTTCTAGATTTTCTACTCCACATTAAAAAGCATGGAATCCACACCTTCTGTCCCCTTTAGAATTTTAATTTTTGCATTAATAAGTTTTGAATTTATTTCCTGTAAGGAGGTTTTTTACTGTGTCAATGCTGGTTTTTCACCTCCCTCTCGCTGCGAACACACTAAAATAATGCCATCTGATCTCCGTAACACCCCTCTAACTTGGTTTCCCCGGTTTTATTAACCATTAATTTACCAAACTACCTCTGTTAAAAGTATTATTAAATGAAAATATGACTATTTTATCTTCCCTCCATTTAAAATTAACAATAGTGCTACCATCTCGTGACAGAAGGGGCGGAACCCCGCAACCAGCTAATCACAATTATTTCCTCTAATAAATATCTGTGCCATCTTAAAATACATATTTTATAATAAAATTCTTATACTAAACGAACTTAGTGTTTATTAACATTAAAATATGATTACCTATACAATTCTACATCTTTCAAGCACCAAAGTCATCTACAATAACAACTGAAAACAAAATTGGGAAATAAACCCCAGTACCACCTCCACTGCTACAACTAGCTCTTAATCTCTAATTTATTATTATAACTAAACTAGAGAATGGCCGTATCTCCTCCAGACCATCCACGATAAATTCACTGGAAAATATTTTTCACTAACTTTACCAACTTGCACTGTTTTTAAAAAACTACCTAGAAGATCTACTTTGATTTTATTAATTCCGTTCAGTAGGGACCTAGAAATCCACCATCTTTTCCCCTGATTTTCGTTGGGAAAATAGAGGGGAATAAAATATTGGAACAACCGTGGCCCAGGAGCTATACTGGATCGCTCAACCGGCATGCCAATCGCCGTGCATGTCGGCTAAACTGCCACAGGAATGAAGGCTTGAGTGGGTTGGGTTAGCTGCCCCTAAACCAGACCTAAAGATTGAATACCACCTGGGAAGACAACGGCCCTCATAGGCCTGACTTCCTCCGTGCTGAGGGGCTTGCAACAGTAATGATAAGCGGCGGTTTCCCGCCATTTCAAAGCTTTTCCCCTGTTACTCATTCCGAATCTAGATAATGCTTTCTTTATTGGTCGGTTGGTGGTAAAAGTTAAATTTATTCCAACTCATTACAACTCGAACCACCAACAAATAACACCAATCGCCTGTTGTGATATTTCACACGTATCGTCCTTTACTTAAACTGGTACCAACACCAATCACCTACAGTAACCACAAACTCCAATCGCCCGTGTGCAATTGTTTGTGACATAAGAAAATTAAAATTACAATTTATCCTACTTTCAATACGCGGCGTAAAGTGTCGAAAAAAGTATCAGTAGAAATTGTATTGTACTTTAACATAAAATATGGATACCAAAACATTATCGATACATGAATAAAAACATGATTCTTCGATATTTATGAGTGGTCTCCTTTGCGGTGTTAAAACCGAAATGTATTTGGTTGATTTTTATATGATCTGTTCATTCGTTTTCTCCAAGCCGTGTAGCCAAAGAGCTTTTTACGTACGTTTTTTTTGTCATTTTTTTCTCTTTGATGTTAAACTATTTTTTTTAATGTATGTGTATGTATGTATAATTTCAAACATTCTTAAGAATTGTATACGTAGCTGCACATAATAATTATGTACTAGTTGATAAGGGCAGAATAAATAAATAAAAAGTTGTGTAAGGTACATTTTGAAGTTATTTCTGGTTTTTATATTTCTCATGTTTGTCTAAGTAACGGTTTAGTAAAGCAATATTATTGTACTATAAAGTGGTGCGAAATTGATCAGAGGTGAGATTGATCACATGTTAAGGTTAGGTACGTAGGTGGAGTGAAAATAATCAGTACGCGTGGCATTGATAAGATGACAGTTTTCTGTACATGATTATATGTCATCATATCAGACATTAATATTTATAAACCATTTTCATGTGATCAATCTCACCTATGCTAATCCATTTCACCCCACTTTATAGTACAATAATATTTCTTTACTAAACCGTTACTTAGACAAACATGAGAGATATTATTAAGTTTAGGGACTTTTCTGAAAAACACTTGAAAAAACTCAAAATTATGATATATTTACACTCCACTAATCACGTAGAACTCTAATATACTAGGGGCATTAACGCCAGACTAATTTCGTAATACGTACCCACATAACCTAACAGAACCTAACCCCACGATGGGTGAATCACTGATTTACATTTTTTAACTAACCTAGAATTTTTGGATTTTACACTAACCTAGGTTTGTAGGGTTTTACACTAACCTGCGATTTTTGGATTTTACACTAACCTAGGATAGTAGGGTTTTACAGTTTGGGTTTTACACTAAACTACAAATGTAGGATTGTAGGGATTTAAAGGAACCGTAAAATACACCAAAATAAGGTAAATTGACTCACGTAGGTAGGGGGCTGGTATAATTCCTCCGACGGTAATAGATGTAAACAAAAATATTTTGCAAGTTTTTAAAATATGTTTTACTTATTTCAACATTACGCCCTCTTGAACATGAACAAGGTAAGCTGTGCAGAACCCATTAATGTAATTTTTGTTGGTCTAGGACGTTTCTTTCAGAAACTTAAACAAACTGTCTATACTGCTCATTTCGCAATTTTGTTCAAATTTTTTTAATATGTTGTACTTATTTTAAAGCTACGCCCCTAGTATATATGTGTTCTACGTGATTAGTAAAGTAGAAATATATCATAATTTTTAATTTTGGTAATTATCTAGTTTAGGGGCTTTTCTGAAAAACACAATAAAAATGTAAAATTATGATATATTTCTACTCTACTAATGATGCAGAACACGAATATACTAGGGGCATCGCTTTAAAATAAGTGCAACATATTTTAAAAAATTGAACAAGTTTGTGAGATGACTGTTTCTGACAGTTTGTTTACGTTTATGAACGAAACGTTTTATGCCAACAAAAGTTGTTTTAATGAATTCAGCATAGCTTACCTAGTTGATATTGAAGCGGCCGTAGTGTTAAAATAAGTAGAACATATTAAAAAAAACTTGCGAAATATGTTTGTTTGTGTCTATTAACGTCAGAGGAATTATACCAGCCCCCTACCTAGGTGAGTCAATTTACATTCTTTTGGTGTGTTTTACGGTTCCTTTAAATCCCTGCAATCCTACATTCGTATTTTAGTGTAAAACCCAAACATCCTAGGTTAGTGTAAAACCCAAACATCCTAGGTTAGTGTAAAACCCAAAAATCCTAGGTTAGTGTAAAACCCAACCATCCTAGGTTAGTTTAAAACCCTAACATCATAGGTTAGTGTAAAACCCAACAATCCTAGGTTAGTTTAAAAATGTAAAATAGTGATTCGCCCATCGTGGGGTTAGGTTTTGTTAGGTTAGGTGGGCACATATTACAAAATTAGTCGGACGTTAATGCCCCTAGTATATTCGTGTTCTGCATCATTAGTAGAGTAGAAATGTATCATAATTTTAAATTTTTATTGTGTTTTTCAGAAAAGCCCCTAAACTAGATAATTACCAATTGAAGAGTTAGTAAGGCAGTGTGTCCAGATGGTATAGGGAATAGAGCCCTAAAGTTTGGTGGGAGAGAGCTGTGTAGATATATTGAAGTGTTACGAAGATTTTTAGAGGAAGTCAAGTTGTCACAGGGTGAGAAGGAGGCATTGGTGGTTCCGGTATACAAGCAAGGGAGGAAAGGAAAAATCCTGGTAGTTACAGGCCTTTGAGTATCACATTGAGTACAGGAAAGGTGAAGGAGAGGCTTGTAGTACAGTATGTGGTAGAGGTTATGAATGAAAAGAACTAGGCCCTAGCTGCAGCAGTACCAACATGGTTTTAGGGCAGGTTACTTACGTGAGATGCAACTGCCTGGGCTGCTAGAGGATGTAGTATAAAGGTTCGCTACAGCAAACTGATTTCTTTTGTTTTGATGCCTGTTGACCTCTAATGTTCGTTTTGATTCCTTTTTTATTTGGTTTTTTTAAATTTTAACCCCAACAGTTTATTTTTCAATAATTTAAAGTCACTACATATTCAGGAGGGCTTCATGTTAAATCAAGTAGAACGTACTAAATAAAATGGTTAAAATTACTAGTAGTTCGCTGGTTTTTTATAGTGGACGCCATGATTTTTGGTAACGTAATGATTCCTGCCGCCACCGTATTGGCTCTTGGGTATTGTTACGTCACCGTAACGGAAATTTTTGAAAAAGCTCAGTAACCATTCTGTCTTTGGCGGTGTGTGTCGCGACATCCCAATCCGGCGGATTTAAAACTGAGAAAGCAAGAACGAGTGCTTCAGTGCGTTATATTCACGTATGTGGTGTTTTAGTGGAACATGGTGTTTCGTCGAGTAAGGTAAGATTGAATTGGCCGTTGACAGAGAAATTATGCCAGCTGTCTTCTAGGTGAGTTAATTGATATTCATTTGGTGTTTTTTACAGTTTCTTTAAAATACCACAAATCCTCAATTCGTAGTTTAGTGTAAACCCCTACAATCCTAGGTTAGTTTAAAAATCCTAAAATCTGGGTTAGTTTAAAATCCTACAATCCTAGGTTAGTTTAAAAATGTAAAACAGTGATTCTCCTATTGTGGGGTTAGGTTCTGTTAGGTGGGCACATATTACGAAATTANTATTGTGGGGTTAGGTTCTGTTAGGTGGGCACATATTACGAAATTAATCGTATGTTCTGCATCATCAGTAGAGTGGAAATATTTCATTTTCTGTAAATATATATACATTTTTTTTTTTTTTTACAGAAAAGTTACTAAACTTAATAATTACCATCTTTATCAAAATCAAAAATGGTGCATCTTCAGCTCCTTGATGATTTCACATAGAATGATCTGTGACCATGAGCTAGTGCCGGAATATAATTTTGATGAACCCTAAGAATCTTCAGTTATTTGAGAATGTGTGAAATGAAAACTGAAACAATTTTTAAGGAGAAAACTTTGAGTTTTAATGATTTTTAAATTTTGAGAACANAATCGTATGTTCTGCATCATCAGTAGAGTGGAAATATTTCATTTTCTGTAAATATATATACATTTTTTTTTTTTTACAGAAAAGTTACTAAACTTAATAATTGCCATCTTTATCAAAATCAAAAATGGTGCATCTTCAGCTCCTTGATGATTTCACATAGAATGATCTGTGACCATGAGCTAGTGCCGGAATATAATTTTGATGAACCCTAAGAATCTTCAGTTATTTGAAANAAATGGTGCATCTTCAGCTCCTTGATGATTTCACATAGAATGATCTGTGACCATGAGCTAGTGCCGGAATATAATTTTGATGAACCCTAAGAATCTTCAGTTATTTGAGAATGTGTGAAATGAAAACTGAAACAATTTTTAAGGAGAAAACTTTGAGTTTTAATGATTTTTAAATTTTGAGAACAGTAAATTGAATTTTATATTTTGAGCTCATAAACTAACATTGCTTTTGCAGTTACTTGAGGCAATTATCAAATGTATTCTTCTGACGGTAACTTTCAGAACTTATTGTAATAAAACAGCACCAATTAAAAAAATTTATTAATTTTCTTTCATTTTAAAATATTATTTTAAGGATGGTGGTAACTTAAAGTAATAATGCTCCAATTTACACTGATGCATTAATTTTCATTCAGATTATTTAAAGTAAATAAAGAAGATAATTTTGGAATAAAACACTATTACAACAAACATGTCCTTATTTTGTTTTCATATGTAATTTACTCCTTCTGTACCATCATACTTGCAAACTTGAATTTTATTTTGCATGTGAAGATAATTATTTCTGTGCTGATACTGTTTATACCAATGCAAACTCTCTTGTATGTTTTGTCAACTATAGCCATCCGACGTTGCAGTTTCATTGGTCCACACCTAGCAAATGGTAATAAGAAAGGTATTGCCTTTAACTTCCAATGAAAATGATATAATAAAGTTTTCTCCCTTTCTGTTCACAAAACACGTCTCTAGTACTACACACATAACCTCAAGGAAAACACAAAACTCTCTTTGTGTGTGTGTGTGTATCATACATAAACATNCTCTAGTACTACACACATAACCTCAAGGAAAACACAAAACTCTCTTTGTGTGTGTGTGTGTATCATACATAAACATTACATAATTACATTACATAATTTTATGTCCCATACATATACATCTTTATAATAGTGCATACAGTGGATGAGGGGAAGCAAGTGGATTCCTGCTTCATAGATTTTGAGAAGGTCTTTGATAAGGTGCTCTGGCCACAGTATTTTGATGTAATAAGTGGATGAACTACTTGATTATAAGTGGGTAGTGGATTGGATAGGGTATTTCCTGAGGGGGAGAAAATAAAGGATGAAGGTGAGGGAGTCCTTGTTGGAGGAAGTTGGGGTTACTTCAGGGTCTCCATATTGTAGTGTGGTGGGCCCTCTTGTTGCACCCTCATGGTTAATGACCTAGAGATATGGTGAGTGGCAAAGTGAGGCTGTTTGCGGACATTTGTGTGCTGTATGCAGAGGTGGTGGTGGGGAGAATAAGTTTCAGGAGAACATAGATCAAAAAGGAGCTGGAACGGAAAGGGATAAAATGAATATTAATGTAGGAAAAACAAAGATAAAAGAATATGCAGCCGCAGTCTGGAACCCATATGTAGAAGATGAGGTATGGGAGCTGGAGAAGGAGCAAAGAAGGGCAGCAAGGTTGGTTAGGGGTAATTGGGGAAGGCAGAGGCGAGAAGGTGAGGATGAAAGGAATTATAGGCCATCCTTCATACTGAAAGTGTTGCTCCTTAAGGTACATGCGAAGAGTGGAGAGGCTGGTCAGGATGTACAGGAGGGTAAATGGATTGGGGAGTATGGGGGAAGTTAGTTGATATTTAGTCCAGAGGCTGTACAGAGGGAGAGGTACAAAGAGTAGGTTTCAGAGGTGTTGGAGGCCGACAGAAAGGTGAAGGCAGTCCATGCTGGATGTTGAGATGCCTATGCATATGTCTTTAGGTGTGGTGTAAGTTACATGTCCCTTGTTGCCTTTTGTGTTGTGTGTGTGTGTATTACAGTGTTGTGTACATGACATAAACAGTGTCGCGTGCCGGTTTAGGGATTATAGCACGATATTGGCTCACATCCATCACACCCTTCCGCCTAGCGCACTTCGCTGGCGCCTACGAGACGGCACGTGGGACCACAGGCAGGTGGAAAATTTTGGTACACGTGGAGCGGAAGCGTAGACCTTCCCCCCTCCCCCCCTTCACCCCAGACACCTCTCGCCCGCCGCGAGATCTGTGGAGTACAGGGAATTCACGAGATATCAACCAAATAATCGGGCGTATTTCACCTAACTCAGAAAATACGCACCACGGAAGGATCGCTGACGACAGTAGGTATTACCCCTCCCCCCCGCCTGAAACTTCAGAAATCAGGACACGTGTGTTGGAAGGCTTTGTTCGGAGCTCTTCCACCTCACCCCCTCACACCTCCTTCCCACCCCTACAAGGCGCCACGTGCCGACAATTAAGACTGGGGGCTTGCAAGCATAAAAACCCCGTTTCGAGAGTGGAGGGGGGTCAGTCGATTACTACCGCCCGGGTCAGTAAGTTGCTTATCACCGCGTCGGACAGTCAGTTAGTTCAGATCGACCGCCGAGAGACGTCAGTTCGAGCAGAGAGAAGTCAGCCGCGCCATTTTGGCCGGGGGGAAATCGGACCCCCGGCCACACGTCGTTAGAACAGCACCACAGTGAGCTGACAGCAACTGCGGCCTTGCCAAGGCCAACCACACCACCGGAGCTTGCCAACCATAGCTGACAGCACTCACCACTGAGTTAAGTATGACAATCACCGTCACAGAAGCCCCACTCAACCAAGAATT
>NQII01000303.1:402209-412304 GCA_002778355.1 Clitarchus hookeri
GAACTAGTCAGGCGGAACATACCGAAGTATACCGAGCTAGTAAGGAGGAACCCAAAGACTTAAGGGGAGTCTCAAACAAACCTCTTTGGCGCCCAGTCAATAACCGAGACGCGCAGGAGCGAGTTCGAGAGCGAAACGAGGCAGGAGAACGGACGTTTAACGAGGAGCGGTTACCGAAGAAGGAGGCCACGACAGCCCATTGCACAATGGCTGGCAATAATGTGGCGTGATGTTCGAGCGAGAGATGAGGGACGAGCGAACGTGGAGCGAGTACGAGCGAGAGGGTCTAGCGAATAGACAGAAGCGAAGCGAGCGAGGAGCGGTTAGGGAGGTCATTTCCACTGGCTTAGTGAGAAATGACGTGGGGTAGGCGGACTAGGATACAATTCCGCGCCTACCAATAGTAAAGTTAAGTCATGAGTACCCTGCAGGAGGGTGACTGTAAATGACAGGAGAAGTAGAAAAACGCGCGGCCAGTAAGGATGAAATTCCGCGCCGAACTAGTAAATTAAGCCTCAAATGCCCAGAGACGTGAATAGCGATGCCACTGAAGCGCAGTGGGTCACTAGGTCACGGGGGCAGTGACCCAGGTCAGGAAGATAACCGACAACAGTAATAAAAATCGAGAAGTAACACAGCNCGGGGAAACAGTAATAAAATTCAAAAAGGAACACAGCCCAAGTGTTATCTGAAGTATGACAGTTCACGCAGGGCGGACCGATAAGAAATAGAGCGCCGCGCGCCCGGGCGCGATAACGAGATTTGAAGCGCGCCAGCCAGGACTAAGTGTGAGGCGGGCTAAAGATGCACGCCGGGCGGACAGATAACGTCGCCACCGCGCCAGTCAACACGAAGTGTGGAGAGTCTGCGATAATAGGCCCAAGCCACAGCACTGCCACGCGATAAGAAATACCATCCTGAAAGAATAAGCGCACAGTAAAATGAGTGAAAAATAAATGGTCGAGAAGACGCACTGGAAAATGCGTGGACGTAGAACACACGAGCGTGCGGGAAGATGAGTGGACGCAGAATAGACAGTAGGCGAGAAGCAAAGTGCACCGAACAAGCCACGAAGCCGGGAATCCGCAGTCACGAGCCGAAAACGGGCCTGCAACACAGTAGGCCAGTAAGTCAACAGAACGAGAGGAAGGCCAGGCGGCCCCCTCACCCCCTCATCTCCACCACGGATGCTGAGATGCATCCAGGTTCCAGAGCAAGGTGCAAGAAGACATCACTCCGCAGCAAAACACAGACTCTTGGGGTAAGTGAAGTGAATCCCCATGCCACCCGCGGAGAAAACTAGGTCAAATATACAACCTGCCAAACAATTTGAGTGCGACAAGGACTGTCTACAGTGAACAGTATATTCCGACCTTCAGTCAAAAGACTTAGACGCAACACTCAAGTGCGCCTGAGTGTACTTTGATTCAAGTTCCATGTTCTAAGTTTTTGCTTGCTGATAATGTCTCGGCTCTGCACTTGTCTCAGTTGTCTGCTCTCCCTCTTGGAAATCCTTGAAATCCCGTACCATTTCTGGGCACAGTTTCTCCCATGCTGCATTTAGTATTGTCTGCTTGAGTTCATCGCATGATGCTGAAATATTTTTGATTGCAGCAAGGATATTGTAACTTTTCGAGAAGTTACGCAGGAAAATTCCTTCGCCACTGTCAATTTCTTTTATTGCCTGGGAAAACGTACATCGTAGATAGTATGCTTTCAAGGTCACAATAACACCTTGATCCATTGGTTGCAACAGTGTGGTTCTAGGGGGCAAGTAAACAACTTTAATGTCAGGATGAAAGTCTTCTAACTCTTCTGGATGGCCGGGGGCATTGTCCAGGAGGAGAAGCACTTTAAATGGTATCTCTTTCCTGGCAAAATCCTCCTTCCCTGCAGGAATAAAGTTGTTGTTGTACCATTCACCAAACAGTACACGTGTAACCCAGGCTTTTGTGCTATATTTCTAGATAACAGGCAGCTTTCTAGGTTCTGTTTTTTTAAATACCCATGGTGTCTGGGAGTGGTACACCTCAAGCTGTTTTTTGCAACTTTAAATACTGGCATGCATTTTTCTTCCTTTGAAATAAATGTCCGTTCCGGCATTTACTTCCAAAATATAGCAGTTTCATCAACACTAAATATTTCCTCAGTCAAATATTCCCCTTCTTCAATTATTTCTGCTAGAATTTCAGGAAAATCATTTGCTGCATTCACATCTGCACTTGTGACCTTGCCCGTTACCATGATATTATGAAGATTTGTATGTTTCTTGTAGTGTTAAAACTACCCAGCACCACCTTTAAATGTACTTTCTGTGCTTTTTTTTACCTTCTTTATCCAATAAATCCATATGAAGAGACCTAGTGTTTTCCTGAATAATCAGCAATGAGACAATAACTTCCCCATCTCTGAAATCAGACCCAGCCTTTTCTTAGTAATTATTGTGCTATTCAGTGTTACTGCACCTTTCGTGATTTCAACAATGCAATCCATGTCCTTGACTATAGTATTCACAGTTGAAACATGGCGATCAGTTCCACAAGCAATTGTTGAAAGTGTTTTTCCATCTTAATAAATTCAAATTAATTTAATTTTTCTTCTAAGGTAATTGAAGACCTCTTTTTTTTAACTGCATTATCTCGGCATTTAGTCTTGCGTTTCGGCGGCATTTTACTGGTAGAGGAACTGTAATAACGGCAGATATACAATACGTAACACTGACTGTCCTAACCGCACAAAATAACAAGCAAGACTGTTGACTGGCTACCTCTCCGTTCCGTGGTTTGGCAGTCAAGGCCACGCAGACAGCTGAGCGGCGCGAGACAGATGCACGCGCCACGTTTCTACGCTTTATCGGTACATTGCAAGCATTTATGTACCTGCAAATTTACGTAAGTCGCAGGTTATGTAACTTGGGATGTTACTGTACCATTATTCACTTATCTTATATGGGATATTATATATACACAACATAGATTAATTTCTGTGTACGAGGGGGGACCCAAAAGTAACGGGAATTGGGCTGCGGTGGGGAGGGAGAATGGGGGAACCCATTGTTCGACCAGGTGTCACCCATTGTTCGACCAGGTGTCCGTTAGGGACACGTCTCCTGAGTTAGTGTGCAAAGTTATGTCGCTGTGAGTGCATCGGTTCGCCCGTGGGAATTTTTTTAGTGAAACAACTTTTTCCATTCCGCTAAAAATGTGATGGCCGATTGTGAAGAGCAACGTGCGACTGTGAAATTTTGTTTCCTGTTAGGGAAATCGGCCACGGAAACTATTGTAATGCTTAAGACTGCTTATGGAGATGCTGCCCTAAGTAAAACCAGAGTCTATGAGTGGTTTTCACATTTTAAAAATGGAGAAATGTCAATTGAAGACCAACCCCATTCAGGACGCCCCTCAACGTCAGGAAGTGACGAAAACGTCAACAAAATCAATGCTCTCGTTCGTGAAGACAGTCGCCGAACCATTTATCAACTCTGTGAGATGTCTGGAATATCATGGAGTTCAATTCAGAGGATTTTATCTGAAGATTTGCACATGAGAAGAGTTGCAGCCAAATTTGTCCCTCGCCTTCTCACAGTCGACTTCAGGAATGTTTTGAGCTTCAAAATCAGCTCAAAGAGGACCCTGAACTTTTTTCCAAGGTGATTACTGGTGATGAATCGTGGTGCTATGGATACGACCCCGAAACAAAGCAGCAATCAAGCCAGTGGAAGACACCTGGCTCTCCTCGTCCCAAAAAAGCTCGCCAAGTGAAGTCAAACATCAAGACAATGCTCATTTGTTTCTTCGATTGCAGAGGTGTTGTGCACGCAAAGTTCATTCCCCCGGGTCAAACTGGAGGTTTTGAAAAGATTGAGGGAGAGTACCCGGAAGAAAAGGGCAGATCTTTGGCACACAAGCGACTGGTTCTTCCATCATGACAACGCGTCGGCCCACACCGCTCTCTTCGTAAAGGTGGCATGACACCAATTGTCCACCCCCCCACCCCCCAACTCACCAGATCTAGCCCCCTGTGATTTCTTTTTGTTCCCCAGACTCAAAAGAGACATGAAAGGAAAGCGTTTTGCCACTGTGGAGGAGGTAAAACAAAATTCGCTGGAAGGCCTAAAGAACATTCCGATAAGTGAATTTAAAAAAATGTTTTGAACAATGGAAGGATTGTTTGCAGAGGTTCGTTGTGGTCAAGGGAGAATACTTTGAAGGTGATCAAAATTTGGTGTAAAAATATTAAGAAATAAAGAAGTTATGACGAAATTCCCATTTTTTTTTTTGGGTCCCCCCTGGTATTACTGATTCAGTGAAATACACCATTCTGATTAATTATTCTTTGCAGGAAAATTTTGTTTAATAATACTTACCTTGTACTTTTTATGGTTTTTTTATATCTTGATGCAATTGTTCAGACACTAATACAAAGCATTACAGACTGTTGGGATGATCCGAAAAATAGCTGGCTTGGACACCATAGTGTGTATTTGCTAAGTTCTGTAGCTGTTTCCAGTCACAAGAAAAGATAACTGTATCTGTTATTTAAGCTTTGGACTCTGGGCTTCTATCATTCCAGTGTCCTTTAAAATCACTGGTCTTATCATGGTCATCAGATAATCATAACACACGGGTGACATTCGCATATGGCACAATACTGAGGGTTTTTTCTCTGTAGCCAGCCTCTAACCTATGGTCTCTTGTTTTCAAGTTTGTCCGGTATAACTTCACATGCTTCCGATACCAATGAACAACATGGGTCTCACATCACTTTCTTAAGTACATCCTGACTAACTACTGGTTTATAACCCCTTGCCATTTCTGAAGTGAAACTGGCGACAGCATTGTTTGACTTGCCTACCTAACTAGCTCTGCATGAACAGCACGTCCA
This sequence comes from Clitarchus hookeri, assembly GCA_002778355.1. Taxonomy (NCBI): domain Eukaryota; kingdom Metazoa; phylum Arthropoda; class Insecta; order Phasmatodea; family Phasmatidae; genus Clitarchus; species Clitarchus hookeri. The sequence goes on from NQII01000303.1 coordinate 407,094, forward strand.
AGCTGATAACTTGCCTTGCATCTACCAGGCTACCTGTCTCCCACCTGACTTTGTGGAAACAGGAGCCATTTTAATTTGGCTGGTGGGTTACTTGCCCCAGGTTACCTGCCGTTAGCTACCTGCCTTCCAACTGACCTTGTGTAAACGCAGCTTTAAAAATGGAGGAGTGATGGAATGCAGTGACTGTAGTAAACAGAGATAACCCACTGGCTAACAGCAACATATGCAATGTTTCTTGCATGTGTGAAAATTCATGTTTAGTTTTGGTGGGAACTGAGCCTAATTTGTTTAGTGGGAGGTGTAGGTTTGACCACTGAATGGCATGAGTAAATTGACTGGTTTGGACCTCATACAATATATGTAGTTTGATATGGACTTGTAATCTACTGATTTATTTTATGGTTGCTTAATTTTCTGATGCTAACACCCTATCCAATCCAGTTTTATAATTTTGCAGGTTCTACCACAGCATTCAAAATGGGAGAAGTCGTACTGGTGACAGGTGGAACAGGGCTTGTTGGTTCAGCTATTGAAGAAGTGGTGAAAGATGATGCTAGTAGTAAAGAGAAATGGTTCTTTGCCAGTTCTAAGGATGCTGACCTGAGGTAACATTTTTAATTTAAAATACAGGGTTTCTCTTATTTATTTTTCTACTTATTTAATAACAATTTGTTCCAACTTTATAACATTGGCAGCATTAAGATGAGGCTTTCATTCAGTGTGACAGGTGTAATTACAACTGGAAGCGAGCACATGTTTATTGGGGAAAATACATGCTGGGATTATTCCATATGAAATCACTCAACACTAGTTGCTTCACTGTTTAAAAAGTTCTTATCTTATAATCTTTTAGAGGTCTGTACTGATTACAAATTTTGTAGATATGTTGATTGCACTGATACTACAGATATCAAGTATCAACTGTTTATTCAAGTAGCTTTTACCTTTTTATCTTATATAATATGTATGTATGATTGTATGTATGTATGTGCGTATCATGACTTATTTAAGTTTTAACCAAAAATAAAAACCTTGTATAGTTTTTTGGGACTAGCGAACTTACTTCTTTTTACACTTATTATTAGACCAGTTTTTTTTTTTGGATTTAAATAACTTCTTTTACAAAAGGGGCTAGAAGAGACAGAAGAAAGTGGTTCAGCCAAATACATTTCAAATTTAACCTCTTATGATCATGATTTGTGAAATGGAGCTATGTCTTTATTAATTCAAAGTGCAAAATGTGATCTGGTTCATTCTTGGAGAGGTGTTTTGCAGTGGTTTAGTGGTCAGACTACTCGCTCCCATCTAGGCAAATCGGGTTAAATTCCCGGTTGGGTCACACCCAGATTTTTGCGTTTGGGAATCATGGATGATGCCACTGGGGAGGCTGATTTTCTCAGGAAACTCCCGTTTCCCCCGTCCTTACATTCTGGCACTGCTCAATACTCGCCTTGCTTCACCTGTCATTGGCTCTCAAGACCTCGATATTAAGAGCCGCCCAAATCGCTCCACTCTTCTTTCTAGGAAGACTTTTCTCTGATTGTTGTTCTGATGATGGTCTCATGTAACGTAATGTTTGCAGAATTTGCATTGTCACATGAAGTACACATCGTTAAACCTATAATCAAAAAGGAGTTTTCTCGAAACCTAGTATCTAAAGGGGACAAAAAATTTTCTTAGGATATGTTTCAATTCACTTTCACATGTCCTTGTCTATTTGCCCTTGATCCCTCACTGTGTAATAACTCCTTGTTCCCTTCTTTACAAAGTGTTCATTTGTGGACTCACATGCTCTTATTGTTTCCCTGCTTTAATTTATGTTCCGTCAAATTTTACGCTACGGAACTTTTGTCTTTGTGACCATAGCAAGTGCTTCCTGTGCCATGCAAAGTTGTGAACACTGATAAATGAAATACTTCAAACATTAGAGCATCGAAAACTAACTAAAGGTTAGTAAGGAAGGGCACATGTTTTGTCTTCTTGGCTGAAATGGACATTATAGGTTGCATTCATGTCCTTGCTGTGAATTTGGATTTTGGAAAAGTGATGTTCTGACCTTGATGCACGCTTCTAGGGCACAAAGCCAGGGAAGGACCCTTAGCTGGTGAATTTTGACACAGCCTCACTCCAATGAATTTTTCTCATGCCTGAATTGTTTTGTGATGTAGTGAGTTGTGCTTCCATATTTTTTATAGTGGGGATAACTTCAGACATTGTGTTTTCACTATTAATGTATAAGATTAATGGTATTCACAGTGTGCTCTTAAAGGCACATTGTTACTCTATCAGACATTCCAGCATTATATAAATGCTTTCCTAGTGTAGTGGCCAGCCTAAATAAGTTTGTTAGTTGGCATGTCATTGTTTTGGAAATGTTTCAGAAGTTTTGTTGCACTGTTAGAATGTATAAATTAGTAAACTATCTGAAAAATTTCAAAAGTGCCCTTAGTTGTAAATGGTTTTTCAGAAACCTGGAGCAGACCAAGGCATTGTTTGAGAGAGTTAAACCAACCATGGTGATCCACTTGGCAGCAAGGGTTGGTGGCCTCTATGACAACATACAGCACAATTTAGACTTCCTGGTGAGTATAGTGTAGTTTTTTTTTTTTTTTTGCGGTGTAATGTAACATTAAAGAGTGTAAAAAAAAAAAAAAGCAAAATTTTGGAAGAAGCACAGGGTGGCCTTGGAGAGAGTTGCACTGCACATAAATGGTTGCATCTCTTAAAATGGGGAATAAAATTTTCATTTACCTTAGTTTTTCCAAAATTTACAAAACTACATAATGTCATGCATAAAGCAGAAAACCTATAAGAAGGGATCCTCAATCTTGTACATAAGAAGTATCAAAACAATAGGAATAACGTAGCATATGTCATTGAAGATGATACCGGTAATAGTATAACTAACATGCAAGATAGGTACCTGAATGCAATATCTAGTTATTCCCCTGAAAATAAACTACAGTATGAGAAAAAGTTTTCTAGGGAGTGCTTCAAAATGTTGTTGACAAAATGAATGATGATAGAACTAGATTATTGAGAGATTTTAAATAAAGCCAGAGTTGGCAAACATGTAACCTCAGGAATAAAGCAGAAATTCATTGGAGGAGAGCTAAATGAAAACAGGGACCTTTTAATAAGTTTTTGTGTGGAAAATAAGCTGTGAATCACTTAAATATTTTTTTACCATTAAAATACTACATAAATACATGTAAATTCAGCTGCTGTAGGGAATGATAATTTACTAGTATATGTAATACCTTTAAGGTGCCATTGTACACAGTTCTGTCAAACGGATGTGTTCACAAATAGGTTTTATCATATGTCCCCATACGACCAGTTTTCCCTTGCATGTAATACGAAAGAAACACATCATGCCACAACTGTTAGTCTCATTTCATGACAGTGGTCCCAGGAAGGAAATGTACATCAATTTAGTGGGACTGGAGCTTGGAGAGGGTTATCAAAGAACACAGTTTATCACATAAAATGCTATGCTGTATCACATCCACAGTCCACAACTGCTGACGTTTTGCGAAGTGTGCAATTTGTTTGGTTGCTCCAATATCAACGTAGACAGTGTAACGCTAATTGGCTGAAGCAGGTTTTTTTTTCCAGCTGTACATTGCAAAAGCCACCATTAACAGTGAGCCATCATCATCATCATCATCATCATCGCTTTGAAAAGTGTCACACCAGAATTGTGTTGGGTTCAGAATGGAACAGTGTAATCTTAGCGACAGATCCAGTTTTTGTCTCGCCAATGATGATAACAATTTGAAAGTCTGGCTGTGGTGGCTAGAGGTGGATCACAGAGTATCAACCTGTTGCTTTGTATCGGATATCCACTTGTATCAAGTACTTTAAACGAGTACACTGCTGAACCAACAGTGTACTCGTTTAAAGTGTTTTTTTTGCATCTGGGGTTACATGCAACACTGATACAATTTTAATTATATTAGAATGTGCGGTTAAGTTAAATCCACTTTCTTGGTTAAGATTTGGCAACTGTACAGTTGAGTGTTTTCCTAAAAAAAAAAATACAGAGGATAAGTTATAATTTAATTGCCATTTAAACAATTTACATATAGAAAGTTATTTATCCTTTCAGAAAAATGTTTGCACAAATGAAGTCTTTTCTTCTGCTCTTGTTCTTATCCATATTAAATTTCACTATAACAGATACTACACAGTACATCAACCAGAAACATGTACCTGATTGATAATGCACGTATTTGGTAACGCATACCTGTTACTGTGTACCTGACAACATGCACGGACAAGGCTACCCGAGAGACTGGCGAAGATGCGACATACTCAGGAATTGCTGTATCTGATACTGAAAGTATCAGATACTTCATATTAGATAAAAGTCTGTATCAGTATCAGTTTGGAATAGGTATATAAAATAGCTGTAACAACCCATCTCTAATTGTGGCCATCTGTCAGATTCCCCTGCTGTTGTGCTGTTGTTGAGTGCCACACAGCCTGTCTGTGCGGGCTCATGTATTGGGGTGCTATCAGTGCCAACAGCCACTCACCTCTAGTGCTCATCACAAACACTTTTAATGGCACACCACCATAGGTGCTACGACCTATGGCAATACACTATCTGTAGGACATCCCAAACACGTGTTTTCAACAAGACACCACCACCTCACCTCATACAGCTCAGATCAGCCTTAATGCTTTGCATGGTGTGCAGATTCTTCTTTGGCCAGACTAATTTCCGAATCTCTTGCCAATTGAGAATCTGTGGGACATGATTGTAGTGTCAATTGAATACCCTTTTGCCTCCACGAAATAAAGATCAATCATGGACTTGGATCAACAACAAATGGTCTATGGTACTCCAGGACAACATTAGGACTCTCAACGAATCAATGCCATGACAGGTTCAGCAATGTATCACCCAAAATGGAGTACCCACTACTTAATGATCAACCTGTATTTTAGGCCACTCAAACTTTCTCTTTATGTAAAAATTAAATAATTTGTTCTTACTCACCATTGCCAGCACTGCATTGCTCTCACTGTTTTTAATTAATATATTATATATGTATTCAATATAAATATTATTTAAAGACACAATACTAGTTAAAGTATAATTTAATCAAAATAAACTACTTTAATATTAATAACACTTTTAAAGGTTTGTAGTTTATGATTTATAAAAAAATCATGTCACTAAGTGCAATTTTTCTAAACCCC
>NQII01000303.1:412319-437113 GCA_002778355.1 Clitarchus hookeri
TTGTGTTATGATACCATGAGAATAATTTCCCACTGTTTTAACATTTTATTACACACAAAGTACATGAGAATTGGAAAAATATTGCAACACTACTAATAAATAAAAGGAAAATGTGTATTTAAAGAAAGTCTGTGGTAAATTTCACAAATTTTTGGTTGTCTGCATAATATCTTTGGTGATTACAGTATACAGCAACGTAAGAAAGTTTTTTTGGTTGAGTATATTCCATTCTGGCTCTTCAACGTTTTCTGTGTAAGACCTTTGCAGTTCAAACAAGAAAACAAGAAATACAAATCCCAGAGAGGATGAAATAAAATGCTGCACATGAGTATCTTCATATATTTTTCTAATAAGTCATAGTGAGTGTCCTGTAAAATTCACATCATTTGAAATTTGAAGACAGAATAAACTTCAAACACATGTGCATTTGTCTTGCTCTTGTCATTGGACTACAGTTGATTTGATAGGCTCTGAGAAACCTTGAACCAATCAAAAACAAGCATATACAAGATAGCCAAATCATGTACCACCTAGTCAAAAGGGACCATGGGCTCTCACTTTTGCAGAAACCAATAAACAAATGACACAGACTCTAATGTTTATAGGGCAGTGAAGTCTAGCATGATACAAATAATGAGAATTTTGCAGATCTCTAGTCATTGATAACAACTACTGGTCACGCAAAGCAGTTTTGAATGAAACCTGAAAACAGACAAGGATACAGCTTTTGTATATTTGTTCGTGCAAAATAATTGCATTGTTGAAAATACAGTTACAGGCCGTTTACAGTAAACTGAGTACTTTTGAATGCCCTGCTTAAGATCTACTTGTATGCACATTATGTATTCTTCCACCAGATGTAAAATTAACATTGACAGTCTGATCACTTTATTCATGCATCAGTCAAGTGAAACAGTGAATTTATTTGAAAAGTAATGGCTAATACTTAAATTTACATGTATTTAAAAAAAACAGAAGAAATCATTTTAATATTCACAGTTGTTTATGTGGCACTTTAATTCAACATTAAGCTCTGGAACTACTTCACCTCTGTCATTACCAACTTTACTGGGCACAAGTCAGTCAATGTGCCTGTTAAAATATATGCAGGCAGGGGCAGTAACATTTTTCAATGTTTGGTTTTAAAAGTGCTCAATAACTGTGCCTATAACATAATTTATTGCATGACAGTGTAATGAAATATGTGGTTTACTAAAAATTTTAGTAACCTGGGATTGTAATGAATACATCTTGAGCTCCCTGTTGTCTTGCAGTTATCGGAGAAATTCTCTTTGAAATAAGTAATTATTGTCTATTATTTCACTATAAATTCTGTCTTCAAATGGTTACATTGTCCAGGTGTCATTTGTGCAAGCAGTCAGGCACACTGCACTGTTCTGTTTTTTTGTAATTTTAAATATTTAATACATAATTGAATAACATTAATGTGTAAAGTAGCACAGGAATACTACAGACCATGTCACAATCATTTTTTGGTCACAGGTACGTATATGAATCAAAAGACAAGCAGACATAAAATAATACCAATGACACATATGTATGCATCTGGACTAGAAGTTATCTCACTCTGTGCTCGTGCATAATGTTTGAAAAAAAAAAGATTGTGAATCTTTGTCAGTTCCTTAATTGACATGTGCCTTTATGCCGTTATTGTTCCAAGCTCCCTACCCAGTGATTCATGTAGACTATGAACACCAGCCATGTACATGTAGCAAGCAAAAAAAAAAAGTATTAATTCAGTTATAACAGGGCTACTTGGGAATGCACGGTAAATCTGGCACAGTTTTCGTGTTTTTCTTATACAATTCCACCTTGCCATAATCATCTTGTGGTATTAAAATAACTTTGAATTTAATTTTAAACAAAGGTTTTTTTTAAGAGCCTATATTTATATAACTCTCAAAATTACAACCTTTCACAATTCCCGAGGAAAAGGATTTTGCAATTGACTGTTTTTGTTTGGCTCTAGCAGCAAAAATTACATGTTATATTGGTTAAATACAGTGAAACATTGATCTTACAAATTGATTTTTAAGATCTTTGTGCTTGTAGGATCGAATTTGACTTATTTTGATGGACTTTGGCACCCAAAAACGTAAAAATTCGATCTGTTCAATTGTTTCTAGAGCAAAAATAACATGTTTGAATGAAATATTAATTAATTTTTATATTTTGATGACTTTCGTGATAAATTATACACTGAATGGACGTATAGGTCCTTCCCTTCTCGCCAAGAAATAACCTAACACAGTACGTCATGAAACAGTTTAGTGAGCGCATACTCCACTTTTACTCGCTTCTTGCAGGAAAATCAGTTTATTTATTATTTAAATGTTAATGTATTATCACAGGTCCATTACCAGATTCTCCACAGGCTTTATACACACACAATCATATAGTGAAATGTCCTAGTGCAGTTGTAATTAGTGTGGCTTGCTTCGCAGTTGTACTGAACTAACCGTGTACATACAGTGGAAACCAAGCGACATTGTCAGGGTGTAGGATACGGAGAAGGTGGCAGGCTTGTCCTGCCTCTGGCGGCTGTGCATGCACCCACCTGATCGATATTACTGTTCTGCCACATCTACATTCCATTCTCCGTTTTACACACACTCAAAGAATGTGTGTCTAGTTACCACGGAGGGGAGTACTGACTGCTTGCCTTGTAAATGTGCTTGTTTCTGGTGTTGTAGTAATATTTTTCTGGCAGTTATTAATTTTAGCATTTGCTTTCATTAAGTATAATTGTGCCTTTTCACTGTATTTTCTTGAGTGAAATGTAATATCGGTATGTATCAAACCACTTCGTAAAATAGCTTGATCCGCCAATTTCCTATGTCTTGAAGCGCCACAAATATATTTACATTCCGAAAGTGGAAACAGGTGAATGATTTTGCAGTTAAGTTATTTTTTATCGGTGGCAAACAAATGTGATTTTATAATGAGATAATCTTCCAAAGATTGTCATATAACATTGCATGTTTGAAAAATTTGTTACAATATTTGAAATGTAAGTGGCATGAAAAAGCCCTTTCTACTCAGTTTCGTATTGTAGGAAAAACATTTTTAAGTAGAAAATTCAATGTGTGTGAGGTCAACATTGCTATAGGCTATTCATTTGTAAAGTGAGCACTTTTGAGGCCCTAGTTACTGTTTTCCTATCAGCCATTTTTTATCTTCCCACCACTTTTTAAAATAAATATTGCCATGTAAGTAATAAATAGTGTATACATTCCACCAGACTCGGACGTTGGCTAAGGCTACAAAAAAATGTATTATGTATTTACTATTATTCCAAATGAGAGGGCTTCAAAAAGTGCTCACTTTACCGTGCATAGGCTATAAAAATGTTTACCTACCCTCCTAGTGTTTATTACTTGCATCTGTATGAACAATACATATTTATCATGTTTTATTCTTTCCGTGAAGTTAAAACTTTCCATGTAATGATTTCGAATTGCATATCGTTTTGATAGAGCAGTGAAAAATTTTGCTGGGACAGAAATAGAATTAAAATTATAATTATCTCTTAAAAAGAAGACGTTAAACTAAAAAGCACCCCCCCCCCCACACCTAGAAACAGAGTCCTAGCTGTAATACCCTCCACTGAGTAGTGGACTGCCTGCCATGAAATAAAACAAAATGAAAAGGTGAGAAAAATGTGCACGTTAGACTCATTTTTTACAAACTTTTTTCCTTCATTGGCAGAACAGCTGTGGTGGAAAGATATGCAGCCATGCTACTTGAGTTTTACAATAATGATGATATTTATTTTGTGGTTTGAATGTAATCTGTGGCTCATATATGCAGTTCTGAGGAATGTTTTAAATTGAAATTTGCATTCGTTTAAGATTATTGTTTTGTGAAATAATGTTTAATTTTGTGGGAAACTATAAACAAAATGTCTTCGGCACTGCATCTTAAGCCAATTTGTAGCCCTGTTTTCGATGCTAATTTTGGTGGTAATCTGTGTTCATATCTAGTTCTGAGGAATAATTTTAACTTGAATACGCCTACCTTTTTGATTATTGTTTTGTGAATGAATGCCTTTTTTTTTTCTAGCAAACTGTAAAGGAAACTTCTTAGGCACTGCATGTTATGCCAATTGGTGGCCCTGTTTTTATGCATATTTTGGCAGTAATCTGTGTTCATAACTATTTCTGAGGAATAATTTTTACCGGAGCACGCCTATCTTTTAGATTATTGTTTCATAAATGAATAGTGTTATATTTTATAGCAAACTGTTAACAAAACATTTTGTTGGGTGCAGATTCTCAGGTCGATTTTCTGTCCGGTTTTCATACCAATTTTAATGGTAATGTGTGTTAATATTATCTGCAATTTTGAGGTTCTCCTGGCTCTAAATATTAATGTGTTTTGCCCCCATCACATGCAGGAAAACAATCTTAATTCCCCTTCTCTATCTTGCTGTATCATGCAAAATTTTTAGCTTCAGAGTTTTCTTATCTATGAAAGACGTTTAGCTTAGCGGTACATTTGTGGTCATCCAAACCAGGAATATTGGTTTCCTAGTGTCAAATTGTCGGAAAAGAGCTTTAGCAAACAAATTAATATATAACGTTTTATGTGTAATACTGCTCAAAGTTTTCACCCCGCCTGTATTCCTAATAACCTTCACTTGCAGAAAAAAAACTGTATCTAGATACAATTTTTAAGTAATCTATTTGTGCACAGCCATGTCAAAGAAAGATAGTCTTTATCCCTCCTAAGTTCAGCCCAGTGTTTTTATTACATTGTTGTCTCACAAAGAGCAGTCTCTGGACTAGGCAACTCTGGCACGTAATTAGAGTAGACTGGCTGGCAGGTAGGCCCTTGTGAGTAAACATTGGTGATCTTGATGGAAGGGGTGGACAGTCATGTGTTAGTGAGTGGTCTATTTTTAGATATTTATCTCTTAGTCCTACAGCAGTGGTGAAGAGAATCGCAACAGGTGGTGACCAAAATAAATGTAACAAACTTATTTTTCATCCTTTTTTTTTTCTTCTCCCAAATTTTTAAATTTTTTAACCAAAATTTTTACTGTTCTCCAAGAAAGTGTTTTTACTTCGAGAGATTCATTATTATCTGGGTCGTGTCGAGGGTTGACTGTACTTTGTTCCAAGAGACTAGGTGTTTCATGTCAATCAGTTTTGTATTGAGCCTTTGTCATATCAGTATAAAACATTTTGTAAGTGAACACAGTCATCGAATAGTGACTAGGTGCCTAATTTTCACCTGTAGCTAATGATTGCCCACTAAATGTGGCAGTGTTCAGTACATCAGTAGTGGAGGTGTTGAGGTATTGTAGATTTTGAGTTCCTGTTCCATATACAAAAATTTAAATGACTGTTATGGTCAACTCACGACCTACCGTTTTTCAAGGGATCGTCAAAAAAATTCCATACATCCAGAATTTCAGTAGATGAGGGTTTAACATGTACATCAGTAAAATACAACTTCTAACTTTATTAAACTTCATGTTGAGTATAATAAGAGCTGTATCTTGTCTGTGAATAAAATTTAACTAATAAACGCAATAAAATGGGATTTTTTTTAATGAAGTATTAGTGTAAATAATACATTTTAAAAAATTTCATCACATCTTGTTTAAACAGAGAATATAACAGCACAAAATACCATATACAATTGATTGTAATCCAACACTGAATACAAGCCATCTCCAAGCTTTCAAACACATTGGATAAGAAAATTATATGAGACAGAATTGCGCAGCACATTCAATCAGTAGAGAGCGGGCGGAGATGTTATTGACCGAACAGCGCGTTCATGGCGGGCAAGATTGAGATGGGGAAGTCACAGCGGCGGAGGAGTGAAACAATTTACTTCTCCCCCTCCAAACCAGTTGGCACACATAGGGAGGACACAAGGACGTTACACTTACGCTGGTTGCTTGACAACTAGCTCCCTCACCGCCAGCCATGCAAGGGTTGGAAATGAACTGTGACGAATATCACAGAGGACAGCCGAAGCTTACACAATCCAAGCCACATATCTCTACTTTAGTTGGCAACGCCTTGCTCACTTGGAAAATGTGTGTTTGAAGTCATTAATAATATTTAACTTAAAAAAAGGGTGATTTTGAGACAGAAAAGAACAAATTAGGCAATTAAAAATTATTTATTTGCAGTCTTCAATAATTAATTGTTCAAAACCACATCCTATGATTTTCCCATACACTTAAGCCTGTCATGAGTTACGCATTATTTGACTACATAGGATGTCAAATAGGCCCATCAAAGATATCAGTTTATTCAGAATGTGTGTGTATTGAAATTAATTAATATAAATCCTCTGATCTCACTGCAATAAGGTACAGAAAATAACTTCTTGCTTGTTAATACGAGTTGCATGGTGTTTTAACAATTTTTGGTGACAAGGTGGTCAAGTAGACACTTTGGGACATATAATTTTATTCAAAAGATGCTACCTTTTGAATTAAATTAATATTTTGTTTAAAAATCATGTTGATTTTATGCCATATACGATTAAATGCCAGTTTTAATCATTAAAATATATTGCCTAACATTTTCAGGCAAAACCGTTTGCTCTGAAATACTAGCGATAAAAGGTGCAACTATTTTGAGTGACAAATAATCTTGATAAAATTTCTATGATCGGATTACCATCGCATACTTGTGACTGCTGTGACCTTGTTAAAAGTCAGTCTGCGGAGCACTTGACCGTTGTATGGTGCAGTGCATTTTACAGAATGACAGTGTGTCGGTAAACTGAGATCACATGATTGATTTTATGTAATGTGTCATATTCTACTGATCGCCTTCTCACCAGGCATGTAAGGGGTGGAAGCAAGTGCACAGACAGAGAGGGGGGAGGGATATGGAGAGGGGAGAGAGAGAGAGGACATAAGGATGCCATGCTGGTTAATAGGTAACCGCTTCTCCTGTAGTCAGGCTTGTAAGGGGGGAGAGAGTGCCAGAATCACCGAGACGCCAGCCGAAACCATCAGCGGAAATTGAGCGCTACGCTGCTGGGATAATAATTGCGGTGTGTTTTAACATATTTCACACCCAGTTATTAGACGTTTGCGTAAACAACCAGAATAAAAACAATCATTCCGAGAAATCCTAAGTGATGGGACCAAAAGATATTTTGTTCTATGCAATTTCCAATAAATGATAAAAGCTGGGAATTGTATCATTATTTACATAGTCATTTTACCAGGACCACTGAAAATTAATGTTGGTTATGGTTTATCGGTACATGTATTTTCGGTACATCGAACACTGTAGCAATAAGATGAAATGGTAGTAGCCTCTATGAAGCTGAAATATTTGTGGTCTTTTAAAAATGTTTGATGTGTGTGTATGTATTTGTCCATACAAATCCATAGGTGTGTGTACCTTTGATTCCTGTTAGTAGTGATTCTGCAAACTCAAAAAGTGACTTGTTATTTTGATATCTTGTAAAATAAGGAATGCAATTTGCGTTTTTTTCAGAGGGACAACATTCACATCAATGATAATGTATTGTCGTGCTGCTATGAAAGGCGTGTTCGCAAAGTGGTGTCCTGTTTGTCGACCTGCATCTTTCCAGACAAGATTACATATCCAATTGATGAAACAATGGTGAGTTATCACTATTAAACATTATAAATTACCTGTATTTACCAGAGTGCAAGAAGACTCAGATGCAAAAAAAAACCCTAAATTTAAACATTTAATGGGAAGGAAAAATATTATTAGCTGAAAAATAAATTTTTGGCATCACAAGAAATACAGGCAAATCTCTACTTTCATACATAAAGTGTTCCTGAAAATTTGTGTGAAAGTCAAATGTATAAAAGTTGAATTATGTATAAGCATGTAATAAGAGTGGTTTCATTCCAAAGTTACAAGAAAATGTAAAAAAAAAAAAAAATAATTTTGGTAGAAAGATAATATGTTTAATTGATAAACATGTTATTTTTAACAAGTATTTCATTGAAAATCAGGAATAAATATACATGTACAATACTTTCTTACCTGAAATATTAATTTTCAACACCTGTATATGTATTTGATTGTAAGTAGTATGTGAATAAATAAAGTAATTAAATATGCTTCCTACTTTCTGTAAAATTGTTGTACAAATGTAACATTTTATTTTGTAGGTTGTGAAAACTATGTAAAAGTTTTTCACAGATTTGTATATTATTTTAACAGAAGCACTCATTTGTATTGTGCCAATATGACAGCCATATCTAAACATTCATAACATATGATCTGCGAAGGCTGGTAAACATGGCAGGCAGTGTTAGATGGCAACTAACAGTGCTATATCAATATGTTGGTAGGTTGCTAGATGTATGAAATACCAATTCAGTTATATGAAAGTTTATTTAGAGGTGATAAATGTCATGTATGAAAGAGCAAGTGGTATGAATCTTGAATGTATGAAAGTCAAGAACTGCCTATAATTAATTAAATTTTTTGATGACGACAGCGGTTATTGCAAGCTATTCCTTTAGTTTTTCATGAACATAGCTCACTACAGTTTTCCCAGTGTCACTGGAATGGAAGTTTTAGGCCTACTGAACACTTTGAAATTTGAAATTATTTTTTCAAATTTCTCTTGATTAAAGATTCTGTCGCACCTTGGCTTCAAATATGTTAAGTGTCTTTAAACAGCACTGTTGTTACTTGTTAACAGCCATGAACTTAAAATTAGATTCATGGTATATTGTACACTTTTTTTTACAAAAGAACTGATACTCTTTGCATTTGAACATGATTCATTTAGCCTGAATTAGCTTGACTCTATCAACAAATACTAATTTTTGTGTTACAAGATGATTTTTCTTTCATAGGTTAATATACATGGTAAGATTTGTGTTATACTTCATAGATACTAGATGAGATGATCATTGCTGCGCAGGCAGCATAGTGGAGAAATAGTATACTACAGTAATCAATATGTGAACCATGCTCCTAGTTCAGGTTTCACATCTTCCCTTGTAAATTTATCTGTGACGTCATCAACCAAAACAATGTGTGGATGCTGCTAGGCCTACCAATTTTTTTTGTCATATCATGTTTTTCTATTAATGTACATGTAAATTTTTTGTATTTATTTGATGGAAAATGTTATAGATAAATGATTAGTGACTTGCGTAGTGACATATAGTACTCCACTAACGTAAATAGTGCGTTGAAAAAGGCTGGCAAAATAGGCCATTTTAATCAGATTTTTTAAACACAGATTTCAATTGTGGTCATCACATAGGAAATTCTCATCAGGATATGTAATTTTAACTAAATCCGTACCATTGCTGTCTTAGCGCCTTCAATTGCCTCCAACATAGTTTTCTGCCGCTTTCTTTTCTTGACAGCTTCAACGTGACCGTAACTCTGCACGTGTTTCTTGACGCTGTCAGTGGTTTCCCACGCTACTGTTTTATTGCAAAAACGGCATATCATGACGTCTCCCGATTTAACCATGCCTTCTTGAGAAAACTGCTTTACTCTTTCGGTAATATTTATTTTTGGTAGAATTTTAAAACAGATCAGACAAAACTCTGCAACCCGCAACTGTCCAAACCCGACTGAGTCACTCACGAGTTCCGACACGCTCGTACATATTTTGCCCTCTCTGTAGCCAAGTGCTACCACCACCGCACGTTGGCATGTACATTTAATGATTTGTTGATATCTGTAAATTTGTTGAAACTCTCGCATGCATGTTAAAATTCATGGATACAAGATAATTTTAAGAAATTCGCGGGTAATTTGCGAGTCAAAAATGCCAAATAACAACTTTAAAATGCAGTATAAGTCTTTCCGCACTATTAAAAACAGTTTTAAGATTTTTCGTGAATTTGCGAGTCACAAATTTCTTGGGTCTCTAATCATTAGTAGCAGTAGCAACAGTCGGCTTACCTACAACCTCTTCCTGGTGTAACAATGCAAGAGTAAGAATATACAAAAATGTGCTGCACAACGTATGCATTGGTTTGTTTGTCAACCAGTAATGTATGCAAACATAATTCAAATACGGAAGGTTTGTGCTAGTGTTTTAGATTAAAGCATCTTTGTTAAACTGTGATTTTCAGAATTGACACTTTTAGTTGTGAAGTTGTTCTGTATACAAATAAATTTAAAGGTCTAACTTTGTGCACGTATTTGTGATGTTGTACATAGCTGACTTTTTTACATGTATAGTATGTGTACAAATATTAACTTTGCAATACATGTAGATTTAATGTAGAATCATTACTATAAGTACGCGAGTGAGCTGTTTGTATGTTGAAGATACACAATGGACCACCTCACAACTCTAATTTTGGCTACAGCTATGCAAAACGCCTGATTGATGTGTACAACACTGCATATCACCAGCAACATGGCTGCATGTTTACATCAGTTGTCCCATGCAATGTGTTTGGTCCTCATGACAACTTCAAGCTTGAGGCTGCCCATGTCATTCCTGCTCTTATCCACAAGCTGCACAACTTAATGGAGAAAGGTATACCACAAGTGCTAAGATTTTTAAATCATTAAAAAATATAAATGTATGTAAAACTTAAAAATTCAGATTTTGTTTTGTACTTTATACAAAACAGAAGAAATACCAAGTTGTTCAAAAATAAATGGCCAAAATGCACATTGCCCATATTCAACGGTTTATACCTTCAAATCTAAGTGACCAATGGAACCGTGAGTAATTCTCATAAAAGTTCACAATAACAGGAAGTCTTCATGTTATTTGCAGTGCAGCCACAGATTGTAATAGGTTGGGTTACGGTGCCCTGTGAAACATCTTGGAGCAGCATGATTTAAGGATCCTTGTGTTGCATGAATTAAAACTTGGTCACTACATAAAAAATGTATCTATAGTGGTGAGCATGTGGGGTGGAGATGCAATTTTTGAACAGACAGTGCTTTACTGATTTCAAAAATTTTGTGCCAGTGAACAGACCCCAAGATAAGAATGGTAGAGGATATGGGTACGTAACAGAGCTTTAAAAGCATGTGTGGAGGCAAATCCATTCATCACCATCAGGAACTTGCCAGATGGTTTAGAGTTTACAGTTCAACCATTTCTGACTATCTGCAGCAAATAGGAAAGTGAAAAATTGACAACTGGGAGTTACGTGAACTGATAGAGCATCACAAACAGCAGTGTGTTGACATTTGCAATAACCTGCTGGCTCCTTGCTGTGAGACCCTAGTCATGACATAAGTGAATCCTGTTTAGTAAATGTAAGCAGAGTGGGCAGTAGTTGGATGTTGGTGTAACCCTCAAACACTATCCAAAACTAAGGTTGGCGCCATAGAAGATTTTGCGTTTAACGTGGTGGATAGCTTTGGGTTTTGTTCGTTAAAATTCTGTTCCTCCCAATGAATCCATTACCACTGTCCTGTACTGTAAACAAGTTCATGGAATGTATTGGCAGTTGTGTAAAAAGAAGCAATAATGTGTCAGTAAGAAGGGGCAGACAATGACATGAGCTATCCAATAATCTAATGGCCCAGATATTCTCCAGACCTAGTTCCATCAGACTACCACATGTTTTTGTGTCCAATCCACTTTCTGAAGTACAGAATGTTCAAAAACAGGAATAGTGTAAAAAATTCTTTGCCTCACAGGAGCCACTTTTCTTCAAGGCTGCACAAGTGAGAGCTTTGTCATTGCAGATGGAGACTGTTCTGAATGATGCAGATATATTTACTACATTCCAAAATATAAAATTTGTGCGAGGTACAGAAATTGCCACTTATTTTCAAACAACTTGGTATTTCCATGATAAAAGAAATTTTAGGCACCTCACACTGGGTAAACTTACAGTTACCAAAAATATTTACTTTTTGTAAAAACAATATTATTTACAGTATGTATTAGCAAACAATTCTCAACAGTCTATTAATATTTGTTTATAATGTTAGGATCACTACCATTACATTTTTTTTCTGGTTTTGTGTCAATTACAGAAATACTCATGTAATTTTTAAACCACCAAAACTAAATTAACTAATTTCCCACACCTGTATAATTATGTACATATGTATAAGTTAATTGTATAACTCCACGTACATTGGCAACAAAACTAATAATGGTGACTGTGTAGTGTTCAGTATCAGGATGGCTCAAGTTGTTTGGTTATTTTTCCCTCTGGTATCCCTCGCACTGAGGCTCAAAAATTCCTCACCATCTTCAATGAACTATTCTGAAATTACTAAACCATAACTCATGCAGTTAGATTTGTGTTGCTCTGTTATCACGTTTGACATCCATAATTATCCTGTAGTACTTAAAGTTTTGTGTGTCAAGATAATGCATAGTGATTTGTATTTCAGTATAAACGATTTCTTATGTCAACTTTCAAAACAGTCTTGCAATTTTTACATTAATTTTGCATTATGCCATATAACTTTAAAAAGCCTCATCACTGATCAGATGTGTGCAGTATGCTGATTCTTATTTTGTCTTATACATGACTAGCGTTAGGGACCATAAGCATGCATGTGAGTCTCTGAAGTGAATACTAGGTACATAGTATGTACATTAGGGCTGAGCCGATACCGGTACCGATATATCGAAACCGGCCGATATCGTAATTATCGGAATTGTGCGCAATTCATGTTTAAATCGCCGATATTATAACCGATATTTTGCCCTAAGACTCTAAGATGATGCTGTTTTCAACTTGCCATAATTGGAGTGCTTTGCTCACTACAGTGAAACATCGTTGTTGCGTCTCCGTTAATGTCGTTTTCCCGTATCAGTCGATTTTTTTGTATGGTCCCAACAAATATCCTATATAAACAATGTTAAAAAAAAACCCGTATGCTACGCTCTTAAATCATTAATTTACCCGCATCCATCGATCAGATATTCTGTCCGAAAACCAAAATATATTCGGAACTATTGTTTATCTGTGAAGAAACTATCTTAAAACCGGTACTATTATGCTAAAATTCAGTAACGCCAAGAACAGGTAAACAGACACTCCCTAACCTCAAATGTTAGTATACACGAGTTGTGAAGCGTTGCAATTGTTAACCACCACGTAATTTATTTTTGATAATTCAATCACTATTTGTTTTTAAATAACTCACGTCGAAAAACAGGTAAAACATAATAATTGCAGGCATTTCTTTGTTTCAAGTCAACAAACGAAGATTCGCGCAAATAAAACATGTATTTTTATTGGATGTGGTACGGCGGACCAGAACCAGATATTAATAATGGACGGAATGGATTTNGTATTTTTATTGGATGTGGTACGGCGGACCAGAACCAGATATTAATAATGGACGGAATGGATTTGAACTTTACTCTCGTTCCACAATGGAAACGTAATAATTTTTGGGTCAGTACNAACAGGTAAAACATAATAATTGCAGGCATTTCTTTGTTTCAAGTCAGCAAACGAAGATTCGCGCAAATAAAACACGTATTTTTATTGGATGTGGTACGGCGGACCAGAACCAGATATTAATAATGGACGGAATGGATTTGAACTTTACTCTCGTTCCACAATGGAAACGTAATAATTTTTGGGTCAGTACGGTAAATAACCATGTAAATTATAAGCATTAAAGGGGAACAGTATTTTTTCACTGATTAATTCTGTTAAGATAAAATTACGCTAGTAACTTTTTTTAAGAGTAATGCTGTGATATCAACTGTCACATTTCTACCGCTTACAACAAATTAAACCTCTTAAATTTTTGTAAAACGCCCCAACGGAATTTTTAGTGAAGTAAATTATAAGTTCAAAAAATCGGATTTATACATGTCAAACTCAACAATTTTTAGCACGTTTCTTTTTAAATCACTGTTTTTAATAAAGTTAGTTTGATTTTTGCTACTTTTTTTACATTTGGCAGAAATTTAGTGAACAATCGGCGGATTTTCGAAATTAAGTGTGTTTCAATATTTTATAATACAATACTTATATTGAATGATTGAGATATGTTTTTTCATCCAGTATTTAAGATATGCCCCTGTTCATTAAACCGTTAGTTGAGTCATATGGGTTCCTACTTTTATTATTTTTTTTTTGAGGTTAGGTTTTACTTTTTGAGGAGAGAAGTCCACATGCTGAGATTTTTGCAGTAGGTCCCATGAAAAACGAACAATAAAGGTTTCACTATTTGGTTTTATTTAATTAATCACTATTTTTTAATTGGTTTTTATTGAAGTACCCAACTGGCTGTGNTTCGAAATTAAGTGTGTTTCAATATTTTATAATACAATACTTATATTGAATGATTGAGATATGTTTTTTCATCCAATATTTAAGATATGCCCCTGTTCATTAAAGGCAATCAACTCAGTATACCCAAGGATGAAAAGAAATTTTTTTTTTGAGGTTAGGTTTTACTTTTTGAGGAGAGAGGTCCACATGCTGAGTTTTTTGCAGTAGGTCCCATGAAAAACGAACAATAGAGGTTTCACTATTTGGTTTTATTTAATTAATCACTATTTTTTAATTGGTTTTTATTGAAGTACCCAACTGGCTGTGTTTATTTTCAAAGCAAAATTAGGCACGTTTTGCATGATTGCAAAACTGTTTACAATATTTGCAAATGTTTGGTTTCGAGAGGCGGTACATCATCGAGGTCCTATAGTACCACAAACTTAAAACAGCACATTTAATGTATGCACCATTTGAAGTGTTATGTTTTTTTTAAGAGTTTCATTGCTTAATGACATGATTTTGGAGGTTATTTTTGTCTTATAGATATGCTTAAGCTTAATATGTGGTTCTTAGATTTATATTTATCATAATATTTAGGCCTATCACTGAAACAATAAAAACAAAGACAATTAGAATTTTATTTAAGTAAATGTTAAAAAATTAAGTTTTTATTTTTTGAAACTTGCAATAATGTTGTTTTTCCTGGTCAAGGCAGTATCGGTATCGGTATCGGCAATATCGGTAAGTTTGTATCGGCAATATCGGAAAAGGCCCAAAAACCATATCGGCTCACCTCTAGATCTGAATACAAATGAAACGCAACTTCAAAAACCTTTTTCACATCGTATCACCCCTCTCCAAATATGCTTTCCATATGTGCTNATACAAATGAAACGCAACTTCAAAAACCTTTTTCACATCGTATCACCCCTCTCCAAATATGCTTTCCATATGTGCTTGATATTAATTCCAAAAGCGTACATAAATATTGCATAATTTTGTTGAATTATTTTTTCTAATAATTTGACAAAATATATTTCNGTATCGGCAATATCGGTAAGTTTGTATCGGCAATATCGGAAAAGGCCCAAAAACCATATCGGCTCACCTCTAACTGTGGGTGAATGCTATTGTATGTCTCGTATAAGTTAGCGAGATTTTGACAGTCAGCGAGTGGCAATTTGATGTATACAACACAAACATTGTGCCATTTACAAAATCCTGTATAAGCAGACGCATGAACGAACAAAAATTAATATTACGTTGGCTTTTCTGAGTGCACTGCCAACGCGCATCATACAAGCAAAAAATATGCGAATAAGAAAGAGTTCTTAGATTAATTAATACATTTTATTTTACGGGGTCATAAAACAGCTGTTTTTAGTGTTACAAACTAAACTTTGTGCTGAAATAGTAATGCATAGGTGTTCAAACTGAAATGCACATAAAAACGATCCGTATTAAAATGAAACAACTTCACACCTTGAGAGTTCTTTCACATTGTATCACCACTCTCCATCCATGCTTTCCATACACGCTTGATATTAATTCCAAAACCTTACAGAAATATTGCAGGCCATTGTTAAATAATTTTTTCAAATAATTTGACGAAATATATTTCAAACTCGTGTCGTTTCAAGCCAGCAATAGGAGAAAAGTCCATTTTTGAAAAGATGGGATTAGGAGGCAGGCTGACATGCTGCCACCTGTTGAGAAAAGCATGCAGTTCACAAAAGTGCTACCTGCCATGCCATGTGCACCATCTGTCTCTGTCCCGAAGCACTAACCAGCCAGAAAAATATAACTTTCTTGTGTAAAATAACAAATTTACGAACATATACCAATGGTTTTATTTTTCCGCGAGCTCTGTACAATTTTTAAGGTAAAGTGTATTTCCATGTACAGCGATTTTGTTTACTAGTAATTTCCTTTGGGTCGGTAATAGTTACGTCTACGTCCATTACACGCCATGTTGTTCTGCCGCCCGCTTTGCAAAGTCATCGGTGAGTTGGCGAATGTAAGTGCATTGTCAAGCAAGTTCCCAAAATTATTTTCATTTCAATTCTTCACATATTAGATGTAATGTCCAAAGTGTGATAAGAACTACAGTTACTGTCTCGCAAATGTTAGCCCATATTCGCTGTCTCGGATAAATTAAAAATGAGTTCGCAAATATTTAATTTTTAAAGTTTTTAATATTTTTACTTTTATAACCTACAATTTTTAGACAGATGTCAGTCTATAGATATCTTAAAGTTTGTTTAGCATTACAGTACAATGGCAAGTGGGTTAGCTGACAGCGTGTTGATAAAAAATAGAGCCTCCACTTGACGCACCAGTTGATAGCGAAAGGATACATTAACAAAAAGTAAACATTTGGGGCTACTTTAGTTGAACTATCAAAATCTCGCCAACTAATATGAGACAGACAACATGTGTAGGATATTTGTGTTGTTGGGTTTAAAAAACAAATAGCAGCAAATGTCCTAAATGGGTTTTATTCATGGATGTCATGGCAGCCGATGACTGGCTGTAGTGGCTGTCGTATATGTTCTTCTTGATGTAGTTTGTTGCATGTTGTGTACTTGTTAGCTACATAGTAAGGAAGGGTGTGGTGTCCGTGCGTGCTGCAGAACGTGCCAGGTGGGGAGCAGCACATGGACAGCGAGGTTCCCCCCGAGGTGATGGCAGTCGACTCGCACGGCACACTCCTGGCGNTCGGCAATATCGGTAAGTTTGTATCGGCAATATCGGAAAAGGCCCAAAAACCATATCGGCTCACCTCTAATGTACATGGTACATACTCCAGTGAGGGCACATTATTTTTTAGGTTATGGCATCAGCATGAGTGTATAGGGAATGGT
This sequence comes from Clitarchus hookeri, assembly GCA_002778355.1. NCBI lineage: Eukaryota > Metazoa > Arthropoda > Insecta > Phasmatodea > Phasmatidae > Clitarchus > Clitarchus hookeri. The sequence goes on from NQII01000303.1 coordinate 429,369, forward strand.
ACAAAATGTGGAAGTTGGTTTCATCCTTGGGCCACTCCAAAATGCAATCTTCTTGGTTCCTGCACGCTGGTAACCTCTGCATGTACAGTACTAGGAAATGAGATGCCTAGTAGTTCCCTCTTGCAACATGAGAATGGAATGGTTAGATGAATGTGGGTTATACAATTGTGAAATGGTTGGTTGTCTTTGGAGATATAATTCATCAAATATAGGTTACAAGACAGTGTTAATTGATGTGCATCAGATTGTTCAGAGAAATGTGTGTTTACTTTGTCTGTGTGAGATTATTTTTGCTCTGAAGGAGTTACTCCTTTACTGATGATACATCCCATGTCTGTAAGAAAATTTTATCTACCTGATGGCTAAAATACTTTGTTGTCTGTACTCACATTAGGTTTCTAACTGTAAAACCATAATGAATGTGAATTTGTTAAGTTTGCACACATTTGAAATTGAGATATCAGTACAGGTGGGAAGGGTTCATTATATTTGCAGATATGTTATTACTTACAAAATATTATTATAATTAATATAATGCAGGCAGTATATATTAAGTAAAACATTATAAAAGTTGCCTCTTTTTTTTTTAATAAGACAAAGTGATAGGTAGTATACTGGTTGTGGTGTAGCAACTTTATTTAAATATGCTTTCAGAAAATATTGACAAATTTTTATTTTTATTCTGAAGTAATTTTTACTAGGAATGTCAAACTCAATTCCTTGATACCCTCGATTCTTAAAGAATCGTATAATCGAGAATCAAAAGTCCAAGAATTAAAGCAATAAAAACCAATTACCACAAATACATATCATATCACCTCTCAAAAACTGTTTAAAATTACTTGATTTATGCCAGTAATTGAATCACTCTTGGAAAATTATTTTGTGTGTGAAAATATGAGATACGGAAATAATTTGAAAATAAAACTACTGGCCGTGTTTAAATTCACCACTAAGTATATTAGTATTTAGTATATTTTTATTTAGTAGCTTCAGTTCGGTCGTGATTTGGTTGCGATAAGGTAGCTTTGTATTTTAGCAAGTTTCATTACATACTAAAAACTAGGGGTGTGCGGGATCTCGAACTTCGGGAATTCATGATGATTTTCTCGTCGGGCGGGGCATAATTTTTTCTGGATATTTTCACATATGTTCACATCTGTAGGCTGTTTCAACTAAAATAAAAGTCGGGTTTCATGCGAGTAGCTTTGTATAGACTCTTTACGTGAGCGATTGTGATTTGATGAATCAAATCTTGTTGAGAAAATTTTGATTCTTCCGCTTATTCACAGATTTCAAAGATCGTTGCATAAACTAAAAAAAGTTTTGTACGTCATGTATTATGTAATGTTAACACTATGTATTTATTGCAAAAATTAACTCAAACTGGTTGCAAACTTGCACTATTAGGAAATTACGGTAAACCGTGCACACTGAATTTGTCTTATACGAGAGTGAAAGATATAAGTTGCAAGAATCATTGCTGGTTGATGTGGAACGCAAGTTTCAATATGCATAACCTAAATATTTCACGAAAAAATAAGCTAGTGCATGATAGAAGTTTAATTAGACTCCATAACTTTTTTACTGAGATCTAACTAACATGGTGTTTTTTAATATGGGTTTGGTTAAAATGATTTGTAACATGCCAGCACATTTTCTTTGTTTTTCGTTCGGAATGTGTTTGTTTTTAATTGTGTGTTGTGCTCACTCGTCGCCGAAACATTGACAAACTCAGAACGTAGCAAATTTGCTATGAGAAAAAATATAATTAATTTACTTGGCTACTTTTAATTTCGTTATCGAAAGAGGAATTAGCTTTGTTAGCATACAGATTCGGTTTGTTTCATCCATAACCTGCCTGATGCGACTTGGCTGTGATTGCAGTTGCACTACGTGATTCGAAGTGTGTGTGTTTACGGACGTTAAAATTTCCACTGAAAGTTAATTTGATTAAATTTGTGTCAATGTACACACATTTTACTACCAAAAATGGAACGAAAAATATCAAAGTTCCCTAGTAGACGTCATGAAATTATAAAGAAAATAGCAGCGAACTTAAAAAATCAAGGTAATGTTTTCAAACAAATTTAAAGTTACATTTTTGTTTTAACATGTCCAATATTTTTTATTATTTACAAAATATAAGGAATTTTTCTATTAAAATTGAAGGACGTATTTTAAATAAGTGCTCCAAACCCAGAGGATTAATTCGTAGTGCAACATCTAAGTGTATAAAAATATAAAACCATACGACTTTTCCAGCTTGAATATAATTTTTAGCACATACAGTCATTATTCAATGTATATTTATTGTTTCAACGAAATAAGTCATGATAGAATGTTATTCACTACGTCTAGCAACCCATAGACTTATTCACCTAACCTAAAATATCTTTCCCGATTTGTCCCGAATTCCCATGGGAAATTTAAATTTCTGGCCTGAATTTTTCCCGATGGCAAAATTCCATTCCTGCACATAACTACTAAAATAACAATTACGTCATCATTTTGTCGACTAATTCAGGTCACGTGACCGTCTAGTAAACTAAAAGTGCCAATTCGAACACGGCCTCACTTTTTGCGTGACCTATACTTTTCTCACTCGAATAAAAAAGAATGTTTAAAAAACCTACCACATAGCGGATGATTTCAACGTTACCATGGCAAAGGACTTACACGAAGATCATAGCACTTTACTAATCTGCACGTGACAGAAACTTAACATTTTATTCCACTCATGGAATGTTCACTTTTGCACTTTTTGTGTCTTCTTGTGACTTTGATAAGACGTTTCTTCTCTCACAACATCTTAAATTTTGTGCGCATACTTCACTTTTTGTGTTATGACTTGGTGAGGAACGAGAAGAAATTATATTTGCACCGTTGTAATATTTCCAAGAAATGAATTTAAAAAATTGCGTTTTCATAAAAGGAAACTAAGTTTCTCGACTGTCCGGCGTCTGCCATGGTTGTTTACTAGACTACTTGCACCGTTGGTTTAATTCCGCAGCAGCGCTGATAGTACTCGAGCAAAGCCATGCCATTTCAAAAATGAGCATTGTAAGTTAACTGTCATACAAACAAAATGCCCAATAAAGTGTTTGCGAAATGCCTTTATATGTAGAGAAAATTTATTTACTAATGATGCATTCCCAATCTCGTCCTTTTCTCGTGGAAAATTTTATTTTCAGCCCCGTCCAAAATTTTTCTGGCTCAAAATCTCCAATCCCGCCCAGCTATGTTTTGTTTATGGTAAACACCAGCCTGTTATAGTATTATTAATTTACAGTTATTGTGTCTATCTGTTGCATGTGATGAAAAGATTCCTTTTGTTATAAAACTTAATGTGTTTTCATTGTACTATTCTTGCAAACTTTTTAATAATTTCATGTGTTGGTGAACATTTATCATGGCAAGGGAGGTTTGGAAATATTTTTGAATAAACTATGTGAAAAAAAGAGAGAGATATATATATATATATATATATATATCATAAGCTCCTTTTGAACTTATAGGAATTTAATATGAATATATTCCCACTGTTTGTGTTATATTATTTGTGTAAGTTATTAGGCCTACTACTAATGCAGGCCTAGTTTAAATAATTAAATTTCACACCCTCCTATACAGTATTTAGTTCTGTAAAGTAATTGTCTGTAACTAAAAGAATCGTGATTTTTGGAATCGAGATCGAGAATCGAGGAAAAGTGAAATCGTTGCGTCCCTAATTTTTACTTTTTCCAGAAAATATTGATTTAAATGTTTAATTTACATTTTGAAGTAATGTTTACATATTTGTAACTTAACTAATTATGTAATTGATAATTTCGCTTCAATTTTTTTTGTTTGATTTTTTTGGTTAGTTTTCCTGTTTTATCGGTTTTCATTGGGATTTTCATCAAGAAAATCCCCAGTGCCAACGTAATTTACATTATATTAGTTGGTTACAGAAAGACTTTAAATGAGAGGTAACCATACCATGTGTAAGGAGAGGGTGTAAGGCCTTACACCTCTTTAATTTTTGATTGTGAAATATTCTACCTCAACGAAACATTGCCTGATGCCGGCACCATGAAGTCAGCTGGTATGACGCTGTACTTTTCTTAGCTGAAGGGTTCGAGGTGCGGCAAATTTTGTCTGATTTTGAATTTATTAATTTAATTTATTTTGTGGATTAAACCATTTATCCGGTGAATTTTTTGAACATTTTAATTTTGATTCATCAGTTTTCAGTTACGTGAGAAATTGAGCATGATTCATGCAACAGTCACTTCTTCCATTCATATTAGCAAAGATTTTTAATTCCTTCATTTTGTTTTAATTTTTGTAATCCCTTAATGACATATTGTAGGGAGGATGGTATACCCAAACAATAAAACTCAGTAGATTTTCAGTTTAAGCTTTGCACAGCTGGAAGTTAGCTATTCTTAGCTTTGAGTCAACGTGCAACGTAATTCTTAATTTACCTTTTACACTTTCGCAGAATAAATCCAGTAAAACCAAACTGTTCAAGTGATCTTAATGTGTAGATTGTACATGTTTTACCACCTGAATTTATTGTTCTTTCTTACAGAAATATTGCATAATATTGTTGAATTATTTTTTCTAATAATTTGACGAAATATATTTCAAATTTGTGTCATTCCGAGTTAGTAATAGAAGAACAGTCAACTTTACAAAGACGTTACCTCTTGTGAAAAAAATGCGGCTCAGACCAAGCATTACAAGCCAGAAAAGAATAGCCTTCTTTTGCTTTATATAATACATTTACGAACAGATACCAATAGTTTTATTTTTTGCGAGCTCTGCATAATTTTTAAAGTAACATATATTTTGTGTACAGCTATTTTGAGAACTTGTCATTTCTATTCTGCAGGTAATCTACGTAAATTATACGCCATATTGTTCTTGTACCATATTTCCTTGTTTCCGAACAAAGTGGGACACGCGTGAATAGTTTTTAAATAATTCTAACGTTATTCCACGTCACATATTTGCAACTCTAATATATTAGCTATAACGTTCAAAGTGTGTGATAATAGCTACAACTATTGTCTCACAAATGTTACCCAAATTCACTGTCTCTCAGTCCAAAATATATTAAAATTTGTTTAGCATTACATTTTTTTGTAGTTAATAAATTTTAAATTAATAATTTATATTTTTGCTCTTAAACATAACAATTTACTGATAAATGAGTTATGTACACATTATTACTAATATACAATCACAGCTACGTATTTCTGAGTAGTAAGTTTGCGTAAAACGTCCCATGAACAGTACATTGGCAAGGGAATCTGCTGATGACAGCATGAAAATAAACATCATCATTGCTATGTGGCCGATCGGCTGATGGCGGAAGGATACGTAGTCAGATGTAAACAGTGGCGCTACTTTCGCAGACCTGTCAGAATCTGGCCAACTTATATGAAACAGAGTATATCAATTGACACAATACTTTGCAAATGAAGCCGTTTACTGTTTACATGCTGTGTAGGTTGGTTACAATGTCTGACAAAATTTACTGAAGTTATATGAAATGGAGAATAGCAAAGCACCTCCCTCTGAATTCTATGCATAGAACAGCCCAACTGTGAGGTTTGATTTTTTTTATTGAGTCGTTATTTCTCACTAAAGTCCTCATAATTGTGAGGAAATGGGTAAAAATTCAATATTTTAAAATGCAGGATTGCTACATATTTCACCTAAGAGGATGCTCGTAATTATTACAACAAAGAAACTGTGTTGAGCCAATAGTGTACTTTGCTGAGATATTTATAAAAAATGTATTTTCATTGTAATACAGTAAAATGCAATAAAATATACATAAACATACATAGGTTTCAAAAATTTGTACCCATGAGGGAACTTAATTCAAAATATACGTAATCATATACAGATTTTGAAAGTTTGTGTCTGTGAGGGAACTTAATTCAGACTGCCTTAAGTGTATCAATATTTTAAAACAATCTCTTAAAAATATATACTTATGAGACTAGTCTGGGCTCTTCAGGTATAGTGAAGTGCCACTTCAATATTTCTCATGGTTCGGAAAACACTTCTGTGTTGTTAAAAATTAAATGCTGTATTTTAAAATCTTAACATGATAGTGTACAAATTCAAATTATCACGCTGTGGAAATGCCGGCAATTTGGCAGGTAACACGTATTCTTCAGATATAAAACAATGAATTTCTTGGTGACCAACAGCCTTTCATTTCAGCTGGATTCAATTGTGTTATGCTTCTATTAGACATACATGTACTTTTGACAATACGTAGTTAGGCAGGGAAACATACTTGAAAACAAATTCACAGTATGCTGAATATATTTATGTTTTCGAGAATAGGCTGATATATAATAAATACCCTTGCAGCATTGAACTGAGGAATTCAAATGAGCTAGTATTGTTTATTGTCATTGTGGTGATCCCGATAAGCAAGTAGTGTTGAAAAATATTTATAGACTGCCATTGAGTGATACTTAACAATAGATTTTAGTTATAGTATGCAATTACCTCTGACATCTTTGTATACGTATTTTGAAAGCATTTTGCTAAATTATGACAATTTTTCTTTGTCGTGTTTCCTTTTTCAATTTTCGGCACCCGAGAGTTTACGTATTTCTTTCTTGCCCATTGTTAAAGTAAGCCGGATGAAAAAGATTGTGAATTTGTGTAAGCAAATGCCAGCAAACTGTACACACACACTGACACTGAACACTCAGCAATCCAAGGGGCTTCAAAAGTTCATAACGGTACTCTGTGGTGCTAGGCAAGTGGCTGTCACTCACCCATTAGCTATGGCTAGCCCAGTGAGATGTCTCTCACCTTTATAGTTCCCACCTACCTACCTGAAGTTATTGCCAGCAGGAACACCAAATAAGTACTGGGTATAATAGGATTACGAAAGTGTTCTTGACCAAATTCAAGTTGTTGGCAGGAAAGCAAATTGTGCAATACCATTGGCAGATTATGCAATACTATTGAACTTCTTGTTGCATTTTGTGGGTAGAAACAGCTGCTGATAAATGTTCTGTTGTGTAGTGTTGGAAAACTTTCAAGTTGCAGGTATATGAAACATTTGATTGACTAGTTATCAGTATTTTCAGGTGCAACGTTGTACATATGATTATTTTCTCTAACTGCTCTACAAGAAAAATTAATGGGCATCTTTTTTATTAAAATTATGTTTATAAAATTACAATGAAATCTGTTAAATCATGTATGTAACAAGAATAATGATTGATAAAAATATTGCAAGTGTTTGATAAACTTAGTCACTTTTGTTTTTGTGATGCAGGAAACACAGAAGAGTCTGTTTTCACAGTCCTTGGATCTGGACGCCCTCTCCGACAATTTATATATTCTTTAGACTTGGCAAAATTGATTATATGGGTTTTGCGCAAATATGAAGATGTAAATCCAATAATTCTCTCTGGTAAGTCTTAAAAATACATTAAACTATATTTAACTCACTTTCTAAAGGTTACTCGTGATGATAGGTTGTTGACAGTTTACAAACATTTTAGACTGTTAGATAAGAATATTCTCTAGCTTCTAGCTTTACTAGTTGCTGTTGTGTTTTTTTTTTTTTTTAATAAAATTATTATGGTATCACGTTTTGCTAAAGTCACGGTACATTTGGTTGCTGTAATTAAGAAAAATATTTGTCAATTTTAAAATGAATGGTTTGTCGTGTGACGGTTTAGGAATTTTAGAGCGACGCTGGCCCACAAACCCCC
>NQII01000303.1:437729-467044 GCA_002778355.1 Clitarchus hookeri
AGTCGAAGATCGCCGAGCAGAGAGTTAGGTCAGGGGTTCGGACCCCTGGCCACGTCAGTAGAACAGCAGTCCAGTGAGACAGCAGCACCTGCAGGCCTTTGCCAAAGGCTGCCCATCGCCGGAGCTCACCCACCACAGCTGACATCATTCCAGCAAGAGCTAAGTATACAATCACCGTCAAAAGAAGCCCCCCTCCATCACGAAGTCGTTAGCAGTCAATCCGAGTAACCAAATTATCACAGTACCACACCTCTCAAGTGCTGATGTATTTTATTTGTGTTGAATTCGAGACAATATATTCGTCCTTCAAAATACAACAGTAAAAGACTAAATTATTGCAAACCCCTTAACCTTCAGGCGTCATATAGTCGGTGCCTGGGGACATTAACAACGACACTATAAGCCACTCTGTCTTCCACAGAGGCGATATAGCGTCAAGTAAAGCGGCTTCCCAACTGTGGGGCCTAAATATGTCAAGTTAAAGTGGCTCCCAGACGTGGGGCGCAACGCTAGTTAGTGTATCATACATCAAGTTAATTTGGCGCACAACTGTGGGGCCTACATACATCAAGTTAAATTGGCTCCCAACTGTGGGGCCTACACAGCCTAGCGTCAGGTTAAAAGAAAAAACAAAAATGCAATGCTGGTATCATTATGTATAGGAATTGTCATTAAGTACTGTATATCTCAGAATTTAAAAATGCTAAAAATTAACTTTTGTCAAATTAAGTTTAGGATTTGCAGTGTTTTTAAAATTTAAATGCAGTGTAAAGGTATTGCTAAAGAATGTAAAAATAAGTTTGTTTTGTGAGGATGTATATTACAAGAACACATTGGGTCACTTGCATCTTGCAGCCAGTTTTTAATTGTAGTAAATAGTTTTAAAAAACACCTTTGGAGAATGCAGCTGTGTAATTCATTGCAGGTGTTAAAAACTTTCAATTTTCCAGTGTTCATTTGGCAGTTTAAAAAAATTAATTGAACCTAGAGTTTATTTTGTGCAACCACCATATTATTTCGTCCATTTTTACTGCCTAAAACAAGTCAAAAATTAATTTTCTCATACAAATTTCAAAATTAACAAACTCTCATATAAGTATGCCAGAAATGATAAGAAAATGAAGTGCAAAAAGATATTTTGCGTTAGATGAACAGTGGAGAATGCCTTCAGAATTTTGATACGCAAGTGGAAAATACTTTTCTAGACCTTTAAGAGTCAATATTAAAACTACAGAAAAAAATATATGCTGCACCTGCTGCCTGTGTTTTTCATAGGTATCCACACTTAACAACTTTGAGCATTCTATATCTTGTCAAGCAAGAGCCGCCTAAATTTCTTCACTCACTTTGAGCATCTTAAACTGAATTATATAGAGGTGGATGCCTTTTAAGGTCGGGACTTGCATCTTCTAGGTCCAGCTAATTTGCCTTTTACAGCAGTTAAAGGTCTTTAAAAAAAAAACAGATTTAATCTGTGTGTTGGTAATGAAATAATTCCAAACCATGTATTTATGTGACTAGAAGAAATTCTGTGACTATTTCTTAAACTGGTTTTATTTGGGTTGTGTTGTACACAGAATTGTGCAACTGTCAAATTTAATTTAAGAAGTTTCGTGAAACTGAAATAAAAATAAAAATTAATATCTGATCAAATGAGTTTAACTGAAATGTACATTTAATAAGTCAAACCCACAGGGGTTCATTATCTTTTGGGGATGTATTTATTAGTGGGCCAGACAGACACTTGGTTTAAACATAAAACTCTGCTACATTTTAGATTTACAGTCACGCTCCAGTTCGCCTCCTGACCACTAATGCATTGTATGCAAACTACCACTCAACAGACTTGAAATGTGCCATTACCACCTGAAGCAACTGGCCCATACATGGGAAATGTGTTCATCCAACTTTTGATTGTGCTCAAGCAAGCACACGTGCATGTGTGTGTGTTTCTGTGAGCACTTGTTCTCTCTGTCTCCTTTTTAAAATCTAATTACTGTATTTACCTGCTTACAACCTGCACATTTTTTCCTTTAAATGAGAGTCGAAAACCAGGGTGCTGGTGATACACGAGACTTGAGTCGCTTTTGTATCCTGGTGTAATGGCGTGGCAATGGCAGTATCTACCGGCGCGCGCTTGACAAAGTGACTAGCACGTTTATGTTACTGTTAGCTGTTTAGTTTAGTAATGCCCAATCCCATATTGAAAGAGCACCTAGGATGTAGTTTTTTGTCTTGGACATTTAGGTAGGAGTTTGGTGGAATAATGAATCTAACTGAAAAATTTCCAATAAGTTCTAATTTTAAACTTTAGGTTAGGTGAAGCAGTACATCAAATGTGTTCTACACAATCATAAGCACATAACTGAACAAGTGAAGAGATCTGGGCGGCTCTTAACATCAGGGTCTTGAGAGCCGATGAGGGTGAAGTGGGATGAAGTGAGGTGAGTATGGAGCAGCATCAGAATGAAAGAAAAGGGGAAACTGGAGATCCCGAGAAAACCCGCCGACCAGTGGCATCATCCGGCACGATTCCCACTTGCAAAAATCCATAGTAAACCGGCCGGGGATTGAACCTGGTTCCCCTTGGTGGGACGTGAGCAGTCTAACCGCTCAGCCACCGTGACCCCAAGCACATAACTGATTTTGTGACATTTGTTAATAATTTTGGAAGCTATTACAGAATGCAATATTGACATGTTAATTGTACATAACAATAATGTTAATTAGAGTATAAATATGTATATGCAAAACGTTTTTCTCATTTTACTTTGAAGCCAGTTGTGTGATTTCATGAAAACATTCAGTTGGCAGTTTGTAGCAAGACATTACATCTTGAACATATAGTTATGCATTTGGATAGTATCAAAGTGCAGTAGTACCTTATCATTTTTATTTTATTCTCAGGTGCATTGCTTCCCATTTTGATGAAGTTCTTCATGCTACTTTTCTGACGAAGCAAACATTTTCAGTATATTTAGTGTAAATTTACAAGTTGTGAATTCATTCCCTTGTTTTTAGTTGATGAAAAAGATGAAGTTTCCATAAGCAAAGCAGCAGAGGCAATTGCCCAGGCATCAGGTTTCAAGGGGAAAATTGTCTATGACACCTCGCAGTCAGATGGCCAATTCAAGAAGACAGCTAGCAATGCAAAACTACGGAGACATCTTCCCGACTTTGTGTTCACACCTTTTGATGAAGCAGTTTCTCAGTCAGTCAGGTGGTATGCTGCAAACAAGAATTCTGCAAGAGTATAGTCTACATATTTTTAAAGGCTGTACAGGTTGTGACGTATGAAGACAGTTGTATATATTTTGCACGAATTTTAGTCCTACTTTCTTTGCTTTGTGTTAAAAGTGTACATGGCAAGTGTGATGATGAGTTGGTATGTACATCAGTAATATTTGTACAGTGAACTAGACAGCCAACAGAATCACAGTATGTGGTTTTGAGATGCAAATAGGATACTTGGAAGACTTGTAAAATACTGTAGCTGTATTAATCTTCTATTTTTTCAAACATACCATAGTTACAGTTTCAATATGTGAATCACTGGTATTATGTCACTGTATGTTCACTAGAGTGTGTGTGAAGAAAAGATTTTTGATGTAACTATTTTCAAATTAAACAGTTAAGGTTTTGAATAACACGTGAACAGTTTTGCATTTGAATAGTTACCAGCAAACCTTGACACGTCACAGTCTGCTCTCCACTCTGTATGTGATCTACAGGATGATGGAGCGCTAGATCACTTGGTCAACCTTATTGCATAAGCGAACTGAACACATACTCAGGGGTGAAATCAGGCGGCTAATAAACACTTCTACTTTTCATTCGGTTAGTTAAACAGTTATTTTATTGTGTCATTACGTCACACATTATATTGGTATGGTACACTACACTCTTGGGTTCTGCTTCTCACCCCTCTTCCCTTACCCGTGGGAGGCCTACAGGTCAAGAGTTTTAGTTCATAAACGTTGGGGAAAAGTGGTTGGATTTGGAGGTGCGGTTACATAACTGAGCTGTCACTGTGTGCTGGTTTCATCTCGACTTTGCGTCCCGGGAAGTCGTGTTGGGGCGTCTCTCTGCGAGCTCGGCGTCCGTCCCGCGACGTCCCTCGGTGCTTACGCCCCGGCCGTCCAACTGGGTCGCACCCCTGGCGCTGACCCCTGCGTCACTTGAGTCCTCGGGATTGACTGACTTCTCCACCTCCCTGCTGGACTATATCCCGTCCCCCTAAAGGAATTCCCTACGTCATTGGCAACCCAATTTATGTCAAAACTTCGGCGTGCGTCGATCAGGGGACGCAAGCCGCACGCGCTGACGAGCGCCTCTCTCCATCCCCTAGCACGTGCGTCATTGGAAGGAAATATTCGGGTGACGTCGGTATGAGCATTTGACGCACGTTCTGGCAGGTTGTGAAATCGTCACTCTGTTATTTGGCTGGACGCGTCATGCGTCAACCTTTTGTTCAACATTTCATTTCAATTACATACAATACAAATATAACACACACAAACAAACACACACACACAGAGATATATATATATATTCACTGTCCCCTAAAATTTGTCTGATATGACAGAGTTGAAAAGGAAATATAGAATTTTGACCGCTGTGCCCCCCTACCCCTCTTCTGCTTGGTGAGAATTGCATCCAAACAACATATTTTGCTAAATGGGCACATAGTCAAATTCACACATCTCTGACAAAAAAATTATGTGTTTTTATTGATGAAATGGAAATTTACATATTAGGGTAATGTATGTAGTAAAATTATACCCCAGTTATGCAGAAAAGATTTCTGAGCGAGTTAAAATCAAATAAAATGAAGACAGCAACGCCACACACACGCTCAAAAAAAAACTGTGACAATACAGCCAGTGTTTAAATTTCCCTTGAGGAAAGAGATATTTTAGGTTATTTCAGTGATTAAATATAAAATAATTTAATAGGGTGATGTATTTTTTGCAAAATGCTACCTCAGTTATGCAGAAAAGACTACTGAGTGGGCTAAAATTAACAAAAGAATAGACCGCATTGCAATGCATACACTTAACAAAAACGGCAGTGATGCGGCCCATGTTTACTTTTACAGCAAGGAAATGAGGCGTTATGCGTTAATAAAATACTTTAACATGTAGACATCTTTACATCATAACTGTGTATATACCTAACAGATGCAAAAAAATATCTATAGACTGTTCACAGTAAAGTGAACATTTTAAGGCCCTAGCTACTTTTTTCTTTCAGTCAATTTTTTATTCTTTAAGCACCTTTTTAAGTAAATATTGCTATGTAAGTAATAAACACAATGTTTATATTCCACCGCCCTCTGAAGTTAATGTCTAAAACTAAAATAAAATATATTTATTGAATATTATTCCAAATGAGGGGTTTTTTCAAAAATTTTTATTTTACCGTGAATAGCTTATAATAAGAAAAACCAACAGTTATGAGCTTGAATAAAATGTCATGTCGGTAGCAAATGATGTTTTGAAACACATTATCACAGAAAAATAAAATATCCCTGTATTAAAAGTAGGGATGGGTCAAATTACAAAAAAATATCGGTTCCGGTACCGATTCTACAATTTCAATGTCGGTTCCATTTTGAATACTTGCATTTTACTTGCAACTTCATTCAACCAATGCAGGTAAAATTCATTAAATGTTTTATTTAACCTACCGAAGAATAGAACAATAACAAAGTGTGAAGATAAGATTTAATGTATACAGATAAACTTGTATTAAATTTATTTAAGGTTAGTAAATATGAAACAAATTATTATTATTATTTTTTTTTTTTTTGCATTAATAGGTTGTGATTGTGATATGTTTGGAAAATACTTTAACTAAATAACTCGTAGTGGTGCTAAAGCCAAAACATTGTGGCATGACTTTAACTGATGGTCATTAAAAGAATGTCAACAACTCCAGTAGGTGACCTGCTTCCTTTTTCTTTTTGCTTCTTTTTACCAGCAGGCTTCCTTTTTATTTTTGCTTCTTTTACCTGCCTGCTTCCTTTTTCTTTTTGCTTCTTTTACGTAGTGACAGAGCAGCAGGGTTNCCTGTGTTGGAATGCCACACCTCTTACCTTCTCAGCCCCCTAGGGTATTCTGTGCCTTACAGGGAAACAAATAAGGCAGCACCCCAGAATTTTTTTCCTTTATTTTTGGGGAAAAGGAAGTCCTATACAGGAGGTAGTTATTTTTGTAAGGACAGAGTTTTGCAGTAAATTTATTGCTTTTTTGAAACGAGAACCGAGTAGTTGTTGTTAACCTAAAACCGGTTCCGAGTCAAACTTCAAGAACCGGTATAAATTGGAACCGAAGAACCGAACCGACCCATCCCTAATTAAAAGTAGTTACTTTAATTTTTAAACTTGTGAATAAAATGTGATAAACATTCGACTGACTCAGAACTATATTTCCTTGTAAAAAATATGGCTTTAATGGGTAGTACTGAACAACACAATAGCAGTACATGCAAATAATAAATTGAAAACAAGACATTACCACTTTTATATTTATATATATATATATAAGTGATGGCCCGATACTGAAAAAACCCGATACCGATGAAGGTTCCGATATTTAGGATTTTACCGATCCGATACCTGTAAACCGATATTTTCATTTATCATACTGTAAGCAGACATTTGTCACTAAAGTGTTTGAGAGAAAACTGCTGCCTGGAAAAGTTTTGTTTGCAATAAGCTAAATAGACTTACTGTTAAGTGAGATTTACTTTATGCTCGGTACATCAAAGCAGCAAAAAGATAGTTTAACATTATACAAAATTATAGCTCGCTACAACATATTACAAAACTAAGTTAAAGTTGCAAGAAGGTCGCTAGTCTACAAAAAATATGTAGAAGGACAGGAATGAAAACTAAGCTAACAAGCCACGATCATTTTGTTTACTTTGAGAAACGTACGTCGAACATAAGACTGCTTTACCAAAAATAAAAATGTAATCCGTGAAGCGAAAAATAATGATGGGCATGTTCATTCTAATTTGTTTTTATAGTAACGAATTTTTAATTATTGCATATTGACATTTCAAATTAGTGATGTTCTTTTTAGTCGTATTGCTGCAGCCTGATGTTAAGAGTTGAGAAAATTAAGTGTGCAGCAGAGGAGAAAAAATACTTGAGGTTAGAATGGCCATTACCGATGTGCCGATCTCTGACAATGGTAAATGTACCAATAATACCGATATCGGTTATCGGGCCATCACTAATATATATATATATATACACATATATACATTGTTCTTTATTTAGCATTAATAAAGTTTGGCGAAAGAGCAGTAAGATGTATTGCCGCGGGAAAATACAACTCTTAGGGGAGTGTGCACATTTTTTCATTAGCATTTGATTAACACACACCAGTGCATTGCGTATTAATCACCTATACAACATGTATAATTAGGGGTGAGTAACGAAATTTGCAAGGCTCTTAACACAGGTTTTCCAGAAATTTTATAAAAAAATTCCCTAATATGTTACGACAATTTTTTTGTTTCAAAAACTTAAATTTAAGATTGAAACGTCATAGCAAAGCATAGAAAGACAAGGTCAACAAAAAAATACATTACACTTCTGTTGGTTTCAACAGAATACCTCGTGTAGAATATTGAACTTTGGTGGATCACAATAATCACAGTTGCAGAAATCTATTAGCTATGCTGTTCAGTCCATTAATAATGTTTGATATATTCCATCTAATTTTCACAAAAACATATATGATATTGAAAAAATATACAATTTAACAGACATTTTAACTATACCAAAAATTGTTAACTTGAGAAAATCAAATATGCATTATTTTATTTCTGAAATAACATTCCAAGTGTGCATACATTTACACATTCAAATTGATAAAGCTATATTGTGCTTATTACTGCTTCATGGTATTTATTTGTTCCTCAATAGCCTGAACTTTGGCTAGCATTTTAGCTTTTTTGACCTCCAAATCAGACTTTTGTTTGGCCAGACGTTTTCTACAAATGTCGACATTTTCTGTGATCGCATTTGCTTCTTTCTGGCACTTCTCAGTTTCTTCGGTGAGTCTGGCTCCTGCATTTCTGTAAGATAGCAAAAGTGACTTGGAAATGCTGTAATCCGATAGGTCACCACCTGCTGCCATGATAGTCGTAGACCATCCTTTGTGCAACCAAGGTTTTATTCTTCATGTTATCAACGAGGCACTCACTGTTAACTGAGAAACAACGTTCAACATTCACATTGCCATGGGAAAGTATCATGACGATCTTCATGATTATCTCCACAGATTTCGGGTTGCCATTCTCATGAATGATATCTCGCCAGAAGTGGTCAACTTGTTTTTCTGATCTGGAGTAGCTCTGTAGACACTTTTCCACAATAGGCTGAGAACATAACTCTCGAAATTCTCTATCTGCTCTGTCTGCAACAGCTCCATCAATCCAGTTGTTTTCAAGGATTGTGAGAAGATTCTTCAGTCTACTGTTACGAACGTTTGCCTTAGCTGCAACAGAGGGATCCCAACAAGAAACAGCTTTAGTTAGGTTAAACTGCAATGGAGAGCGCTCCAATAACTTCTTGACAAATGCTTTCAAGCACATAACACAATCTTTATAAAACAGTTCGCAATCCAGTTCCTTGGACAGTTTACCTAAATCTCTCAGTGCCCTCCGGGAACCATACACTACAGCTTTGGAAGAACTCAGAAGATTACTTCTATTCTCAATGTACACACGCACAAGATTTTGTGCTTCATTCAAAACATCTTCCTTAACAAATCTCTTCATAATATTCAGAATGACCGTTGTGAGAGAGCTGTGAAGGAATGGTGCACAAGGGTCATCATTCTAACAGGAACAGCAGTGTTTCCGAAGTCAAAGACTTAAAAAATGCCAACTTTGCTGGAAGCAGTGGGTCAGCAACTGCTTTTGCAACAGTTTTATAGCTTGCACATGTGGGTTCTCTTTTTTCAATTTTTGCACCTTGGATAATTTTCTTTAAATGTGGAATCATATCAGATGCTCGTTGAGCCACATCCTCGTTTTGCAACTAACGGACAGCACAAAACTTCTTCAGGATTTCTGATGAGCCTGAATACTCTGTGAACATTGAATGCTGTGCTGGAACATCCTTGAAAGATAATACAGTGACCTAAGGAACTGCACAATATTCCGCCCAGAAGGTTCAATGCCAGGCTTAAACGCACCGTGCATACTGTGCAAACCACAGCTTCCCATGTTGAGAATAACTGGATTATTTTTACCAATGTCCAGATCTGATTTTAGATCTCTGAAAAACTTGTGGTTCACATTGGGCCAATCTATTGAAATCTGAAGAATTTTCTTCAGGTCAAGTGGTGACACTGCTTCTTTGAAAGATGTTCTAAGGTTATCTGCTTTGGCGCGACACACAAAAGAGGAATTAAAAAATCTAGTATGTACCTCATTGCTATCATTGTCCCAAAAGCGTGTGTTCAGATCTATTTGAATCTCTTTACTGACTCTGTTAAGCAATTCATCAAAACCCACTACAATATGTTTGCAAGTACTCACTGATTCCAGCAACTGTTTCTTTAAGTGAGGTGCAATACCAAATAGTATAGAATATGCAATCTTGCTTCTTTGAAGTTGCACCTTACTGGCTATAACATTGTCTGGGAACATAAATTTTAACAAATTAATATCCTCTGATGCTGTACGCATGGATTTATGTACAATAATTGTCCGCAGACACCACAGTATTTCTGACCGACTCACTTGTTCATTAATAACAAATGCCTTAACAATACATCCTTGATAATTTGTTTCTCTGGGGGGCTGAACAGATGTCGATGTTCCTCTCGGTGCATACAATACAGGCCAGCCAGCACATATTTAAAAATAGAAACCACCTCTGTAGGCCACCAGTGCCAGACACTCCACCCGCCACCTTCCAGGTGGCCCAATCTTTCCCCATGCATGGACACAAGATTTTATGGTTTTATTTAGAACCAAATTTTGGTGTTTAAAATTAAAATTTTCTTGTTACTGGTTTTATTTTTGCAAATGCAAAACATGTAATATGAAAATATGCAGTACGTATTATTATAAATTAAATCAAATTCTTTCCTAAACAGACCACAATTGCACGGAATGTATCTTTTTACTAACTATTAAAAGACAATCATTGTTAAGCATTCTGCATTTTCAGATGTAAGATGTTGCCTCCTGTAACTTACCACAACAGAGTAACTTTGAAAAAGAATGTTATGTCTCAACATTTGCTGAGGGAAACCAGATTGCTCTTAGGCTAGCTGCACAAATTTACTGTAGTCTACTTATGGGAGCTAAGGCCCTTTGCAATGGCAATTTGGTGGGTTTCTGGTGGTGAAAGTTCTTCTTCCACAATCTTTTTTGCATGCCAGAAAGCAGTGTATGAAGGTATCCGTGGGTAGCTGGGACATAGAAGGCAGGCTTCGGATGAACTTCTGAAAGTTTATATATTTTGTTTTAATTCGGCACACGTTTCTAGTGTTAAAGAGACTACCAATGGCTTCACAGGCATTTTGGCTGGGATTATTGTTGGTGAGATTCTAATTTGAGTTCACATTTATGCACAGCTAACTTATGGCTATGTTTTGCATTTGCCTGTTTCACTGCATGCAATTGAGACAGTTGGTCATTAACACCGGATTTAAAAAAAACCTATACTCAATAGATAAAATTTAGTTTTAACATCACTGAGCTGATGAAAAGACAAGAGCTGTGGGGTAGGCTGAACCTAGAAGAAAGGTAAGCAAATCAACTAAATATTTACATTTTTCAGAAATAAAATAAAGTCTGGAGCTTAACAGTTCTGAACTCTGTTGGAGACATTTCTTTCAAAAATTTAACACCACTATTTACTACATTATCCTGCAAATGCTCAATTAAATAATCAACAGAGTCAAACCTCGAACTCCACCACATGATTACTGGCTGTGAAAATAGCTTTTGCATTATTTGCATACTTGGACTGCAGAAATTCTTGGTACTGGTTCTTATGCTTTCTGGTGTTTAGAAATGCAGTTTTCACTTTGACATTATTCAGTTCTTCTGGATTTATTTGTAAAACTACCCTAACGAAATTAAGTTTATGTGCCCAACATTGTACATGAAGCAAATGTTCACCAACAAACCTTGAAGTACTGTTGCACATTTTTTTCATGTACCGTGCTGAGTTTGAAACAAATGCTACGACTTGCTTGTAATTAATTTCATACTTGTGAAGAACTTAAATTACAGCTTGGGAACATGAGGTAGAATTTGCACTGTCCAACACCACAGATGCAGCAAGAAATACCAACTGTGATGTGGATGGTTCAAGTTGAGTTAAGAGATTTGGACTTGAGAGCAGATGAGGCAAGAATGGAACAGTGCCGGAATGCAAGGGCAAGGGAAATGGTAGATCCCTGAGAAAACCTGTCGACCAGTGGCATCATCCGGCACGATTCCCACTTCCGAAAATCTGGAGCGACGCAGCTGGGGGTGGAACCCGGTTCACCTTAGTGGGAGGCGAGCAGTCTAACCGCTCAGCCACTGCAGCCCTTGTGGCTGGACCAAGAGTTTTAATTTTAAACATGATGTTGAATACAAAATGTCCTCCTCTGTTGGTCGTTTCATCGCAAAACATAGCAGTTGGTTTGTGCACAGCGATGTTATTTCCTCAGTTTTTTTTTTCATTTCATTCAGTTTTTATTGTAAGATCACCACTGCCCTTAATGTACTCCTCAAACCACTCCCGGAGTTTACGATGATCTAACTTCTCCACCAGTATGTTTTCAGTTACAAATGCCTCTGTAGTTTTTATTATGAATTAATCTTTGTCATCCCGTTATTTTTTACTAGTAAAGAACCTTCTGCAACCTAAACTTGTAATTTATGCAACAATTTCTGACACGTGCATTTCTTTCTCTCGCTAGAAAAATGCTTAATGAGTGTGTCATATTTCATGGCAAGTCTACAGCTGCAGAACTTGCACATTAACAGTTTATCACTGACACAGAACTCATCACTGACAAATTCTTTTGCCCTGTCTGTTACAGATACTTTTGTTTTAGGCATGGTAGAAATCTTAAATGCTGATTCATAACCTCGCTGCGCGCCTTGTGATAACAAAACAATGGAAAAGAGAAATGCTGAAAATCATGGAGGAAGGAATGATATGTTGGCAAAAAAACACACACACATACACGCACACACAAAAAACAAAACCAATTCAAACCCAACAGTGATAAACAACATGGTGGCCGTTCACTCATGTTTTAAATTGTGACAAAGATGGCCTCACAGACTGCCGACATCACAAACAATTGTAAAATGTTGCTGTACTCATTGAATGGAATGTGGAATTGTAGGTTATTTGATGATTTGTGCTTGGGTACTATGCTACACATTTGGGTTGGCATAAAAATATTTGTTTATGAACAGGAAGATTTAAAATTAATGCCTATCACACAATTAATTTTTAATATGAAAATGTTACAAATGAAGTTGTAAATACAATACAACCCTTTTGTATAATGACTCTGAAGGGAACACTTACTATGTTCACAATATAAAGGAAACTTCAAGTGTACACTTGACTCTATATAATATACAAAAATTATATACCAAATTTACACATGTAGAGTACTTACGTAATAATCTAAATAACCTGTAGGAAACCATTTTACAACCGAAATATATAATTTAAAAAATTGGATATAAACTTAGGTCAAAATTGAAATACATCGTAACCTGTATGGATAGTTTTTCAAGGGACCAAAATAAAAAAACTGATGCATGCTGATAAGCAATGCATTTAGACTTGTTCTCTATCTAAATGTTAACATCTGGTTTGCTGGTGGGGGTTGGTGCAAAATGTCACAGAAAGTAAAAGCATATTCTGCAGTTGATAGATGTTTTATTATTAAAAAAAAAACAAAGTTACAAGAATTTTTTAAGACAGAAAAATCTATGTTATGTTTGTTATATCTTCTTCTACTGGTCGGTCACCCTCCTCGTAAGTGGCCTTTCCACTGGTGCACATTTGTGGGAGCAAGGTGACATGTACAGTCGATGTGCATGCAGCTTTTTCCACACTGTCTGGCCCTTCCCACTCGAACATTGTTGCTGGGTCCTTGTTCTCCAGCAACAAATGCAAGGACGATTGGCTTGAACACACACCAAACAACGATTTTCTACAGCTTGCTGTTTAACAAACCCCCAGTATGACCGCTTGCTCATAACTGAACTCCAGGGAGTGGAAAGTTAAATTCGCTGTTAAAGTTTACATTGTGCATTTCTCACATTAGTATGAACAGCGACATATTCATAACTTTGTTCTTGCTGGAGGTTTTGAAATGCACGTCGCCCAAATAAACTTTCTAGTGCACTGATACTAACAGAGACCTATTTATTGCA
Source organism: Clitarchus hookeri (assembly GCA_002778355.1). Taxonomy (NCBI): domain Eukaryota; kingdom Metazoa; phylum Arthropoda; class Insecta; order Phasmatodea; family Phasmatidae; genus Clitarchus; species Clitarchus hookeri. The sequence continues at coordinate 451,161 of NQII01000303.1, forward strand.
TTTTGTTCTTTCGATGAAGTTACAACTTTCTAGTTACAGTAGTTTAAATGTTATTTCTGTATGAGCAAAATTTTCCATTGCATCATCAAAACACTGGGCAATTCAAATTGCTACTCATAAGAGTCTCAGAACAATCCTGCCTCACGAAAGATGATAAACTAAACTTCCCCACCCCACCAATAAAATAAACAGTACCCTTGGCACATTACTTGGTCATAACAAAAATAAAATAGGTGGGAATAGCAACTGGCTATAGTACCATTAGTACTGGACTAAAATTGTCAGTCTTTCAGTGCATCCTATTGGATTGTACTTTTGTAATCGATACAATGTTTGTTTACAAACATTGTTTTATTTACTGACAGAACAGCTGTGGCAGAGGGATGCATTGAAGCCACGCTATTTTTCAAGAACTGTCAAAATTTACTGAAGTTATATGGCACTGAGAATATCTAAATGTACCTATGTGGTTTTTGAATTGTAGCTGTGTTAGTGTCATAAATTTTATGTTTCACTGTCATTGCAGTTTCCACATCTTGTGGTACGCAACAGTTTCTTTTGCATCATTACTCCAAAGATAGATACTACAATGTCCTCTAAAACGTTTACACTACATGTAAACTTCTTTATTGTAAATGCTTAGAAGGCTATCTAATATTAAAAATACACACACATAGTTTCTCTTTCAATTACGAATACCTGCGCAAATTAACGGGTTTAGCTATTTATGCAAGCACCAGAAACATATGATGCAACTCATATATAGTTATTTGAAACAGTCGACATACATGGAAGCACTCACGAACTTCCTCAAACATTACAGAACTTAGACCACCCTCATCTATACAAACTACTGTCACTGAGTATATTCTAAAGAAACATTTCTGGGTTGTTAGAGCATTAACAAACAAAATATTAGTATTTACTTTACCATGTTTTTTATACTCAAAACCAGTTTCTGATGTGTAATAAGCCATGTAAACTCTTTTACAAACTACAGTAGAACCTCTGTGTATCAACTCCACTTACTGCACCTGTCTTTCTATAAAACTAGTTTTTAAGAAACCATAAAAAAATTTGGGTGACAAAAGTAAAAAATTTGTGGGAAATCAGCTGAAAATTAAATTTGTTCCAAATTTTTTTGTTGCTGCAAGTTGCATTTCTCTTGGTGAGCACTGTATTGGAGGTAGCACATATCAAATAATAGATACCACCTCCTAGGCTGCCAGCACTAGCCAGTACCTGTTGTTTCCACCTACATGACTTGCTCTCGCTGTCTTGCCTACTTTGCTTGTGTTATTACGATTTGTATTTCTTTTAGTTTTCTATTACTTTTTGTTGACTTATAATGCGTAGTTTTTTTGGACTCCATTTTGGTAACGTTTTTGGCTTAATTTTGTGAAAAATTTCTGATAACCCACACCTTTTATAAAGACTTGCAATATTGTTAATATGTGTGGAATTTGGAAAGACAGCCAGCTCGTCACACTATACGTAGACTTTATTTGGTAATGTGAGCACTTTTGAGAGCCCTTCGTAGTTTCTTTTCTCTTCCATTTGAGTACCCTCCCATGCTTATTGTCAGTATAAACATTGACACTGGATTCGTTTTAATGTTTACATATAAACTACACAAGTCTGCTGTATTTACTCAATAAATAAAAAAGTACAACATAATGGTGAACAACAACACTTTGTTTTAATAACATATACCACATACAGAACTATAAAATTACAAAAATATTTTGCATCTTGAAGTGTTATGAAGCAAAGTGTACAATTCATTTTGGTAGAGTAGTGCAAAGATCAATTTTGTCCATAGTATTAAAATAGTAACAATATAAGCAGACGTATCAAAATGTCCACTGCCGCGGTGTATGCATAAATAATTAATACTGAACTTGCAAGCAATCTGTGGGAGAGAGGATCTAGAGGAGGGAAGGCAAGCAGTCTATGGATGTGGTCTGTTGATGCCTGGCAGGTTATTGATAGTGCGTGTCATTAGCTAACGACTGCCACCCTTCCCTCTTTCACCCAATGCGTGTGAAGCAACTCTTTGTCTATATTAGCAATGTTACTTCACTGCAATCTAGAGATGGGTCGTTACAGCTACTTTGTGTACCTGTTCCAAACTGATACAGATACAGAATTGTATCTGATAAAAAGTATCTGGTTGGTATCAGGTACAGGAATTCCTGAGTACATCGCTACTTCACCAGTCTCTCTTGTGGCCTTGTCCATGCATGTTGTCATGCTAAAAAAAACCCCAATTCAACCTGTTAAAAGCCACACTTTAATTATCTACAAATACTGATATTATGTTAACAGGCAGTGTAAACATACATTATGGGCTGTTAAAAAGTATTATGTTACTGGAAATGTTTTTTTCTTCTTCAAATGACACACAAGTGTACAATTTCTTCCTGGCAATTAACAGGAGCAAATATTATAGTAGCAAATGTTTCTTTCCTCCTTAATCAACAGGGAATAAATTATTTCTTTACTGAGGGTTAACGGGAGCAAGTAGGCAATGTCAATTGTATCTTTTCTTCACAATTAACAGGGTATGAAATAACTCTTTTTCCAGTTAACAGGAATCCAAATTCAACAATGCACTGGGACTTGTTATAGAGTTTTCATACCATTGCACACTTATATCTGCAAAATTATATCAGGTACGTACTATCAAGTACGTGTTTTGGGTTGGTGTACTGTGTAGTATCTGTTAAAGTGAAATAAAGTATAGACAACAAGAGCAGAAGAAAAGACTTATTTTGTGCAAAAACTTTTCTGAGAGGATAATGAACTTGCTATACGTAAATTGTTGAAACAAAAACAAAGTTATAAATAATCCTCAATTTTTTTTTAACGTACAGTACCTGTTACAAATGGGTATCTGATACAAAGTAACAGGTTGATACTTCTACGGCAATCACACCTTGTCAACCCCTACGTCACATTTTGATGTGAAAATCATGTTATTTTATTTTAAAAACTTGCAATTTTTGAGATGGAGACAAATAAATACAATCATTAAAAATATTTTTTTTTTATGAACTTGGCATTTGCCGTGAGTTAGAGTTGCTTGGTGCTCACACATTATTATGCCACAAAGAGGTTTTGTATATGCCCTTCTAGGATCAGTTTGTTCAGGTGTGTGTCTATCAAAATAAATAAATATTTCAGTAACAAATCCTCAGATTTCCCGTACGAAGCCACTGAATATTGACTTTGCACTCTTTCATTGCGTAATATTGAACCATTTATGACAAGGGAGGTCAAGTACACGTGTGGGTATCACTTAATTAGGAAAAAGTGCAACTACTTAATTAAATTAATATTCCATGCAAAAAATATGTTGACTTTATGCCAGAGGTAAATGAACAATGCTTTGTAAAACCTTGTGCTTCTGTATGTTTTTAACGTTTTGGGTGACAAGGGTACAATAAGTATACACTTCTAGGATACTGTATTTTTATGTAAAAGGGTTCAGGGTGGGTCAAAATATCTATAGCGACCAACCTGTCTTAATGACCTAATTTCTGAAAAACACGAGGGATCATTTTGGTAAGGTTCTACTGTACAACTAAAATCATTTTGTACACTATACATATATTACAAGATTTCAAGAGGAAACAAATGTACAAACATTTCCAAAGCAGTTATTAACCTTTTTAAAAATATTTTTTTCAAGATATAAAAAAATATAATACATATATACAATTTATTTAACAGTTTTATATAAAAGAAAACATAAAATAACACAAGTAAACTGTTTCCATCACTTTTACCTATTTCTGACACAAATTTATGAACATAGTTGCAAAGATGACATGTTTGTACCTTATGGATAATTAATTGAAAGCATATCTTCAATCTTTACCACTTGCATTAAATTGGGCAAAAATGTCCGGTAATAATAAATTAATAACATCACAGCTGAAAATGCAAATACTACCTAATGAAAGTGCTATACAATTGTGCAAATACCTCGTGAAGGTACACTAATGTTCCTGAACTCTTGAAACTCTTGGATGTAATGACTATATTCTCGGTCCATTTTCTCAGCAGCTTTCAGTTGTTCAAGATGTGCCGGTACCTCTATTTCCCTTGCACATCTCACAGAACATGCCCAATGTTGGAAAGGCACACACGTGTTGCCCAAGTACGGGTTCTTGAATGTGAACACCTTGTAGCCTGGCAATAACACAATTCACATGAGGGTATAAATCACTGCATGGTTTCTGTGCTGTAAAATTTTCTCATAAATTTTTGAAGGAATGGCTATCCTCACTAAGCCAGAACATAAAACGGTTGACACTATTATAATACTTAATAACAAAGTCAACTTCCAATTACTCGGCCATAGGTAATGGGTAGGACTAATGTGACTTTTACACAACAAAAATGGAAAATATTTAAGAGCTCAGATTTAATGTAAGTTTTTTAATTATGAACTTACAAATGAAAGTGGCACATAATCAACACAATTCAACTTCAGATAAATAAAATCAAACTCATGTAGTACAATTAACTTTCACACAGCACAACAATATTAAAAAATATATCCTTTATGCAGTTTGGAAATTAAGTTACGTGGAAGTTCTAACAAAAGAACTCCCATTTGTTTTTTTTGCCAACATTAAAATCTTATATAATAGTAATGTAATAATGAAAACAAAACAGTTAATACATAAATACAAAATTTCAATAAGCACTCAAATACTGATTAAAAATGAAAATTTTAAGTTCAATCAGACTCGCAGCAACCAAATTTTTTATATAAAATTAAAATGAAGGTTTTGATGTTTTATTATAAGTTTCGTTGTGCCTAATATTCATACAACCCTAGCAATGGAGCATAGTTGTCACATTAATAACTTAAAACCACGTAAAATAATCTGCACGCCTGAGTGAAAGGTGTGGTTTGACCACAACTTAATTTCCTGTTTTGGAAACTTTGAGGGTTACAGTATTCATTTGCGAAAACTGTCAATTCACTTGCTACTGTAATGAACAGAACAATTAGAAACTACAAACATTGTAACATTAACACAGAATGCCCTCTCACCCACTCCTCAAAATTTGTTGGCTGTGGCATCACTCCACTCATGGTCCAGAAACTGATCATTTACACAAATGCAGCTCTTCGCAAGGTTAATTTAATAAAAAGGATGTGAGACACGGAAAGCAAATAAAAGAAGAGAGGAATTGGGGGGAGAGAGAGGGTGTGTGTGTGCGCGTGCACGCACGCACGTGCACGTACAGTACCTTGTATTCCTTTGTTTGTGAGGTAAAGCATCTGTCATATCAATGTTACATGCAAGTTTTCTTCTATATTACATTATATAAATTAAATTCATGCCTGCTCACCATAAAATATATCTTTAAAAATAATCTGACTGCTATCCAATCACAGTTTGGCATACTATATTGAACATTGTATTTCTGGCAACATTTTTTCCCTTAAACCATTTTAATAATGCCTTTATCTACATTTGATTCTCAAATAAAAATTTTTCATTTTTGTACTTTTCATACAATCAAGTAAGAGTTGTTTCCCACTCATGTTCAAAATATGTAGTGTTTTTTCGTGCTCCATATACACTCGTTTTCCAAAATGGCCTTTTCCAGATAATTCCCAGCTTTGGTCATTTTTCATAAAGCCAAATACTTTAATTTGCAGACTTTCTCAAACTGTTAACAAGCATAACTGTTTCTGAAGAAAACTGTACATCGCAGTACAGTGGACATCCTATCTACCGTTTTACAGGGGCCTGTCAAAAAATTTCCATACGTGTAGGATTTCAGTAGATGAGGGTTCTGACATGTACATCAATAAAATACAACTTCTCACCTGATTAGAATTCATGTTGAGTATAATGAGAGCTGTACAGTATCTGTGAATAAAGTTTCACTAGTAAATACAACAAAAATTGGAATTTATTAAAAAGTATTTGTAAATAATACATTAAAAAACATTTCAGCTCAACTCATTTAAATAAAGAATATAACATCTCAAAACACCATTTATAATTTACTGTAATTTGACACTGAATCATTACAGTGGTGGAGCCTTTCGTCTACTGCCTGATTATGTCCCTGTTATTCATCACAGTAATCGTTAACAGACATGATTACATACTTGAAGCAGAAAACCAGCTGAAGGACTCGTCCACCTACAGAGCCCTGCCAGATGACCCGACAACCAAATTCTGTGACCATATCAAACAGTTTCTTGCATCTGAAGACCCCTTCCACTGTCTTTCTCACAAATCAATACAACTTCTAACCCCAGAGAAACCCACCACACCTGTCCTATACTTGCTTCCGAAAATCCAAAAAGAAAATCAGCCACCTCCAGGACTCCTCATTGTATCGGGATGTGGCAACCCCACGGAAAGGATCATGGCACTTGTAGATGCTCACCTTCAACCTTGGGTACAGATGCTCCCATCGTACATCTAGAACACCGGCCACTTCTTGGAACACCTGAAAAACCTGGACACAATCCATCAAGATGCTTAACTGGTTGCAAAAGAGGTCACTTCACTGTACATCAATTTTCCCCACTCATCAGGACTGTATGCAATAGAATTCTACCTCAACCGAAGACCCCCAACAGCAAAGCCTTTCACAGCATTTCTGGTTGAACTGGCAAGACTTAACACTAAACAATAACAGTTTCAGGTTCCAAGACAAGCCCTACCTCCAAATTACAGGCACAGCCATGGGCAGCCAATCTGTTCATGGGTAAACTGGAACAAAACTTTTTTCAGCCACCAACCCACTCTGCTAGATGCATTTTATAGATTACATCTTCATAATCCGGGATTCAACTGAGGAAAATCTCATCCACTACCCAACAACCTCAACTCACACAGCCTGCGTAAGTTCACCTGGACCTACTCTCAATAACAAGCCATATTTCTGGATGTAATACTAGCCTTTCATAATGGCAAAATTGAAACAACTGTTCACATTAAACCCACCAACCACCTTCAATACCTACATTTTGACAGCTACCATCCATTCCACGCCAAGAAATCTCTGCAGTACAGTCTTGCCACCAGAGCTCTAAACGCATCTGCTCCACCCAAAAATGACTAAAACAAGCAATGTGATATAATAGCCAAAGCATTCTTCGATAGAGGCTACCCAAATGACCTGTTTCACAAACATATTCAGAGTGCCACTTCAACCACAGATCCTCAAACAAAGATCAGTAACTCAGATATTCCTCTGATTGTCCCTTACCACAAGGGCATGAACAAACTCAGAACAATTCTCAACTGTGGACACAAAATTCTGGTCTCATCACCACTCACTCAAAACTTGTTCTCCAAACCACCCAGATTGGTATCAAACAACCCCCCTAACCTTCAAAACCAACTACTCCCTCTAACAATAGTGCAGAACAGCGATGCTGGGAGCTAGCCCACCAATACATCACCAAATCCTGACAGACACCTGGCTTAAACATAAGATAACCTCTCCGCCACGTTCCAAATTTCCTGCCTCACCCTAGTTTGCCTCCTGACCACTAGGTCACTGTTTGCCAACCTCCACTCACCAGACTGCAGTGTGCCTTCGCTCGCCGCCTGATGAAGCTGGTCTAGCCAGCAAAACTTTGCACGACCACGCATCGGCATGAAAAATGTGTTTGTCTGACTTTTGTTTGTGTGTGTCTATCTACGAGTACTGCCTTGTAAGTACTTGTGCATTTTGTCTACTTTTTATAATGTAATCAGTAGCCTAGCGACCTATTCCTGCCATATCTCATTATTTTATAGTTTATTTCATTCAAAAAAACTTTTGTCTTTAATATTTCTCCACTGGGAATGCACACTGTACTGAATATGATGGAAATTATTGGCATTTTGGGACACCACACATTTCACATGAGAACTCAATAATAGTGACACCAATAACTGATATATATCTAAATAAAACACTCCCAATCTGTGTTACATTAAGCTCAAATTAAAATCAGTGTAATGTTAAAGAAATTTTGAAATTTTCTATTCAATTAATGCTAAGTACAACATGACAAAGTAAAAACCTGGAAACAAGAATTCTAGCACAATACTAACACAATACTAAACACATTGAAATGACGCAGTATTATTAATTTTCGGGACACGTGTTTCATTTTCTTTCGCTTTGTCAAGCTTCCTATTTTTTTTTACCGGGTTTGAAATTAAAAGCAGTGGTGGTTCGTTTACCATAATAGTTGGTTTATCGGGCATACGTTTGCCGTTTATCAGGTGTCCGGTTGCAGTTTCCAAATTTTAGTTTTTGTTACGCGTCAACATAAAATTAGCTTTTTTCAGACTGTGTTGACAGTTTTGCGCGACAAGTTCGATAATCTTTTAGTACGACACAGTTTCAGATAACGTAGGAAGAGCGTGCGTGGCAGCCCACGCCAGGCCCTCATCTGCGGAGAGGGGGGTGATAGGCACGCAAGAAATACACGTGTGCCTGTCGCCATTCAGTCAGTCGATGCTCAGCAGTTACTCACCGGGGCCGCGTGGAACGTTACAAATATGGCGCCTAACTGTGAGGCTGCCTCGCCACACTTATGGCGGGCATAAACAACATAGGCAACGTTACATATATGACTACCCACACGTGGGGCACAACATTACAATATGAATGAAAATACACATGCACTGTTTACCTGGCGACGACAGGGGGTTGGCAGAACGGCAATTTCCACACACATTGAAGGATGGGTAGATTACCGCAAGGTAGTCTTGAACAGCAAGGGGCAGCAGTCCAGGCTCAAAGAAGTTCCACTTGGAAGCTATTATGGCCTGTCCTGCAAGGAACATGAGTGATGGCGGGTCCAAGGTGCCACGTGCTGAAAATTTCCTCCTCAGAGCGTCACCTCGCACAAGCAGAACCCTACACGGTAATCAATACAAAAATTAATACTCCTGACTCTTGTTTTTACATTTCATTGTAACAAAAAATTTTAACAGCTATATAATACACTGAGGAGCCAAAAAAACTGGTATAGGCGTGCGTATGCAAATAACAGAGGTATGGATACAATCAGAGTAACGCAATGTGGTCGGCAGCTAGATCATTACAATGGCAGGTTATCAAGATTTAAGTGAGTTTGAACGTGGTGTTATAGTCGGCGCATGAGAGATGGGTCATAGCATCTCCGAGGTAGCGATAACATTTGGATGTTCGTGTACAACCATTTCACGAGTGTACCGTGAATATCGGGAATCCGGTAAAACATCACATCTTCGACATCGCTGCGGCCGGAAAAAAGATCGTGAAAGAACGGGACAAACGACGACTAACGAGAATCATTAAACGTGACAGACGTGCAACCCTTTCTCAAATTGGCGCAGATTGGATTTGTGGACTGCCGTGCAGGATTGATGGTGTGAATTGCCTCCTGCATACCTTCAGACATTAGTCGAGTCCATGCCACGTCTTGTGGCACTTCTGCATGCTCGGGGGGCCCTACACGATATTAGGCAGGTGTACCAGTTTTTTGGCTCTTTAGTGTAAATGCAGTTTTTGTAGAAGTCTAAAATGACCTTTGTGTTTTAACAGTTGGCATATTTCCAATTTGAAAAACAGTGATTCAATAAAGAGAATACAGTAGAACCTTGGTCATCTTGTCTTTGTTAGTCTACATTTCTGGATGTGCAATATTGTGGTATTATTTTATTTTGCTATAAAATAAATTTGCACTACACTCAAGAATGTTATTTTTCCTACCAAATACACACACCCTGTTATGCACAATGTCTGACAAAAAAATGTTCTGTTTATTCCCTACTTTACCAGTGTAGATTAACCTAATGGTATGCAAGTGAAAACGAAGGATATGTGTGTAGTATATAGTTTGTGTGGAAATACTGCGTTGTATTTTATTCCGTTAGTTTTCAATTATCTGGACATTCAATTACAATAATGTCAGCTAAAAGGTGAGGTTCTACTGTACAGTATACCGACTTTCAAAATGAGAACAAGTACAAAACAGTTCCGTAGTGATTTAGGACATTCATACATGATATTATGGGAGCTTCCAGAGTTCACACACACAGCTGTGACAAGTAACAGTGTTGTGCAATGAATAATACATTATTATTTTCACAACCGATGTGCCAACTAAACGTATCATAGAACCGCACACAATCTCTACAAACTCAAATTTTATTTTAGCTTTTTTTTTTAGAAAGAGAANTATATATATATATATATATATATGTATATTATGTAAACGAGTCTATTATTATATTTACAAAAAACTGAGATTTTAAACTTACAAAAATGTTTTAGTTACGACACTAAAATGTACATGAGAAGCAAGTATACTCCATTCACCATTACTTCAACTCCGCACTTTTCGAAACAAACCTTTGAAAAATCACCCCAGGTTTGACATGGCTGGTTGTGTTTTAAACAAATCATATACTACAAACATTTAATACTGTTACATATGAACATTAAGGTATTGCAATTTTGATTAAACTAAACTTTTACTTGTTTATCATTGCTAAATGAAAATATTTATACCATAATATGAAATAAACACGGTGAGAACAGTGCTGCATTGGAAACAACTAGAAAGAAATAGTTTACACGTAAAATATTATTAAAATGAGTTTTGATACGCTATTTGTAAAGTAAACAAGTCTTATTATTTTAACATTTACATTTTTACGTACAGATGATGAAAACATATTTTGTTGTTGTATATAAAAAAAATATTTATCTTCTTGTTGTCTGATGAGTGAAAAAAAAGGTGCATAGGCCCTAGTCTCTTCATGTGTTATTTTTCAACAAAAAAACCTTCAGGCAGAGTATGTAACTTTTTTCTTCTTTTTTTTCTGAACTTGATTTTTTTTCCACATTTAAGTTGCTCAGCGCTCGCAGCAGGTTAAATTTTTATCAGATTCTACACTTTTGTAATAAATTACTGTGTCTGAATTTGTGATCCATAATTTATACATAATTTTAACGTTCAAATACTTATTAAATTTGTATTCAGACATGATGGCGGGGTGGTTACAACTTTGAAGTTGGCAAAAACAACTACATGAATAATTGCTTCATCTCTAGTGTTTATTTTTTCTTCTAGCCAAAAATACTTACAGTTATCAAATAAGTACTGTACACATTCTTTCAACCTACCTATTTAAGTTACAAAGCTGCGATAAACACGTTTTTTTTACTTCAGCAGGGCGATTTTGGATTTTTCTGGAGAAGGCATCTTGCCCAAGACGTGTCATTTGTATAATGGCCTCGTTAAGGGGCATCAATAGTAAATATAACTTATGTTAACAAATTAATCCAACAATATAGAATCGTCAATGGCATGATAATTAAACAGTTACTACACTCTTTTAGTTTCTTTAAATTGTTTCACTGTTTTTTTAACATGTTTCTTTAAATTTTCAAACATATTTGTGGTGGCAAGAACATTTCTGTTAGTCAACATTATGGCTTGAAACAATAAATGAGTAATTAAGAAGCCTTTTTGCATACTTTCTTTCAAAGTTTTGTTGACAAATTATTAATAACGCAAATATAAATGCTTATTTATGTTTGCTGAAAAGCTGTACAGGACAGGCTCTGAACAAGCCACTTATAAAAAAAATGTAGCATGTTAATAATACAAATTCACAATGAAATGGCTAGCGCAGTGTGGAGAAATGTTAGTTATTTTTGTGAGCCAGTGTTGGCATATAGAGGCAGGTCTAACAGGCCTATTCCTGTTTCGATTATTATAATTTATTTCCAAATTACCCATAAAATCTTTCTTGACGGTCGTGAGATATGCAATCTTTGGTTTTCAAGTTATGTATGTATGTGCGTTCGGTTAATGAACGTACAAAGCTCAGTTGAAATTTTGAGTTATTGAAGATATTATTTAATTCTGTTTGATTTTCCGTTCATCACTAAGAGCAGTAAGTTTTGCATATAATTTTTATCTAACAGTGTCAAGATTTTTTTAAGAACCCATGATAATACCAAGATAGAGTCGGACCTATTTTGAATATAAGAGGCGTCCTGTATAAATTTATAAAAGATTACATATTGAATTGCCAATAAATTGTTGCTCCCATTTATATAATTACAATTAAAATAATTAAATTAAAGTGAACAGTTTTACTTTACTACATAATAGGGTGGTGATAGTTTTTTGTTTCATATTCGTATCATCACAGAAATGGCACCCATATATTGGACCAAAGAGAATAGAAACTACAGAACTGTTATAAAATTGCATCAAACCATATGAGGTTGCATACGGAGCCTATTAGTAGCCAGGCAGAGTTAGCAAATACCTTTTGCAAGGAATTAAAATCAGTTTGTGGCAAAATGCAGGCTCAGTTCAACTCGTTCAAAGCTGAAACTGTTAATGAAGTTTTGTAAGAGGTGATACCACGTATAGACCTTGCAGCCAAGAAAGTTAACACCACTACCAAAGTGTGTCAGATGCGTAGCACTAGAACAGAAGTGGAATTGGCAGAATTGCATAACACTATAGCACAATTACAAACAGCACAAGAACCTTCAAAATCAAGCTCAGGTCTTGATAGTTAAGTATTGTCTGACATGGACCACCGTATTCGCGGTTTGGAAGTCACTGAAGTCGCTTAAAGTTACTCACCAATCAACGTCAGTTACATCTAGTACTACACTTTCTGTACCTCCACAGCCTGTGGTGCAGTTTGTGCCCATGCTAGGCCAATCAAGACTGTTAGTAGATGAGTTGCCTACCTTTAAGGGGCATGAGGGTGAGAACCCAATAGACTTTATGAAAAGGCTAGAAAAGTATTTTACAGTGTGTAAAATTGAATCTGACGAAATGCTTCAATGTATTGACATTACTTTAAAAGAAAGTGCTAACCACTGGTGGGAGATTGAGCACGAACAAATACACTCTTATGAACAGTTTCGTAAATCCTTTGAGGAGAAGTATTGGAGTAAGAAAGTGCAAGTCTTACTTCGGGCTCAACTACACAATGAATGTTTCCACCCAAGTTGTAGTTATTCTTTGAAGGCTCATTTTACATCACTGTATGACCACACTCGATACATGACACCACCTATGTCGAATGAGGAGTTTGTAACTATGGTTCTTCTCCAACTTCCCCACCGTTATCAATTAAACTGGGCGAGTAGATCTATCACTTCAGTGCAGCAATTTCAAGGCAAACTCCTGCGTTACGCTCGTTTAGACACTATGTCACGAGGGAACACACATACAGATCAACCAGGTTATTCAGGTTCGCCCAGCGCATCAAACCAATACAGTGTGTCTACTTACAGCACTGTTCTGTCACCTAGCCACTCACCTTAAAAAATAAATCGTTATAATGACCATTCCGATAAACCACTGCACGGAAATACTCATCAGGACTTACCGTTTTGGCATAGAAGGTGCAAACAACGTAATGACGAAAATCATTTATCTGATAAGAGGAAACAAAGCAGATCAGATGCAGTGACAATGAAAAGTCGCTGCGACGTAAGCAAACTAGTAACGAACATACACCAGAGCAACGTCATGATTCAGGACGTGATCGAAGCCCTATACACGTCGATGACACGTGAACACAACCAACATTGTTACAAACGTGGGAGCACTCCAACTAAAGATACACAAAATAGAGAGGCTGTGTTAAATCCTTTTGCGCCACCATTTTCACTGATTGACAGTAATTCAAAATTGCAGCAGCGACAGTATGACGACTCATCACGTAAAGTCAAGCAAAGTAAGTGAAACTAAGGTTGGTTAGTATTGACGGGACTTTAATGTCAACCAGTGAAATAGAGTGCAAGAATTATCGGAGCCAGTTATATGCCGTAGCATTTTTACAATTTTGTTACATGTGAATGAGAGAGAATATTTATTGTATGAAAATTCTGGGGTGGAATGTTTATTGCATGAACTTCTATGTCCAGAAGTTAATGTGACCATTCATGGAATTCCGTGTACCGCATTACTAGATAGCGGGACTTAAGTGAATTGTCTTTCGGAATCTTTTAATTATTCGCTGGAACGAGCAAATGTTCGCATCCCCGTAATATACTTCATCTCATATAAGTTGGCCAGATTCTGACAGGTCTGTGAAATTCAGAACCACCAACTCCGTAGCAGTGAAACAACTTTTACTATCATTGCCCCAGCATTGTATCACCTGACTGGTCGCTTCTTTGTGTATATTTTAATGTTGGTACCGTAAGAAAGAAAATAGTTTATTTCAATAAAATTATTTATTTAAATTTTAAACATAAAATACTTTTTTTCACTAAAAGTAATTATTTTGTTTTTATAAACTGTAATTAGTATGTATGCCAAACATCTACAAAAATATAAAAACATGTTAATTTTACGTCCTAAGATCTCAGCAATGCCATTGTGCCTTTGCAAGTGCTTTTACTGTGACCTTGCGATCTTTGCTATTTATCATATTGTTTTTAGTGTTTTAGAGTTGTATATATACTTTATTTAAGATAATTCTAATATAGACTTAACTTATATTGTAGTGCTTTTTTTTAATTGTAGTATAATTCCAACGTAATATTTCGGCATGTCTGTTTAGTCATCTGAACTTCACTAGCCTTTCATTTTTTGTTAGCATTAAACAGTTTTATCTGTAGGTTAACTTTAATCATTTATTTATATCCTGTGCCCATATAGGCCTACTCGTTGGATTAGTTATAAAATCTCTGCATACTCTTCTAAGTTTCTTATTTGTACGCTAATTGTGGAATAACCTCATTTTAAGTAGATTCACTTTATAGCTATACCATAATCTGTAGTCTTAATTTATATTTCCTTTATATTGCTAACGTCTAATTAGATTTTTTCTATTTTTAGCTCTATATAGCTTGTAGGTATTTTCAATTGTTTTGTAATTTATTCCTGCTTTACTGTAACTACACAGTGTTTCCGTTGCCTGGTTGTAGTACATTTGCTGTATACGCTTTGTAGTGGATAGTGTCTTTTAAGTTTATAGCTTTTAGTTTTCCTAAATTTGGTACTTCGGAAATGAACCGGTCACGGAATTCCATTACGAACCGTCAGAGGCAGGCAGATATTATTCCTGCGGTGAAGCAAGTGGAAGAATTGATTTGCACTGGCCATCTAGAAAGATGTTCAGTCATCAACAAGAATGCAGAAATTCTGGGTACCTCCTCTCGAACTGTCGGCAGGTAAGTAGAAAGTAACGTTGTGTGATATTTTATTGTTTTGATGTGGTGTCTTGCCTTTTTTTATATGTTGACGACATGTAATTATAGGCCATAACCTCTAAACATTTATTAGTCTTAGCACATTTAATGAAAAACTAAAAATATGATTGTTGATTCTTCAACACAATGAAAAGTTTTATAATTGGCTACTAGAATTCAAGGTAACCTAAGGTTTCTAGTATTTGTGTATTAGCATATGACTGAAAATTACAAAATCATGTAAGAAAATCAAAAGGGTGCATTTATATAACATGGACCAAAAATAACAAAAAAAATTCCCGGAAAACGGTATATATCGACATTACTTATCACACAGAACACAAATTTACTAGGGACATTACGATATTCCCAATACATACTACCAAATGTGATAGTGGTCAGGGAAATTGTGAGGTGAAACACGTTAAAATGTAAGTCTAGGTCATTTAAGTTCTCTTGCCACGTTAAAGCATAATTACTAATTACACTGAGCACAAATTTACTAGGGGCATCACAAGTGTCGCATTACATACTGCAAAATGTGATAGTGGGGAGGACTATGAAGATGAGGGGAAATTAAGGGGTAAAAGTTATATAAATTACATGTTATTCGGGTTTGTTAACCACGTTACGTGCAAGAAGACCTAACCTAACTTCACAATATGTGA
>NQII01000303.1:467117-573597 GCA_002778355.1 Clitarchus hookeri
GGGAGGGGGGAAACACGAGATAGTCTGTTAGCAAAAGTATAATAAATAACCTCACGTCGGTTTATCCACCCCCTGTGATTCACCTACCGTGAAGTTAGGTTTGATTTGGTTCGATATTCTGCATTTTACATGGCTACCGGTAGCATTACGTAAAACTTTAATTTCCTAATATCACATGCAACGCTACACAGTACAATTAACTATACTTATTTTCCATGCAAAACTAGAGTATAAATGACGTTATTCACCCATGTGATTGGCGAATATAGGTCCTTGGAGATTTATGGCCTTTAAGACATGTCTATGACACGTTGGCGTTTATTCGATTCATGGAAATTCAACAAACACTCTTATTTCCACACAATAATTAAATTTTAACACTTCACATTGACATACAGTTGACTCGCGACGCGATAGTCCGACATTTAACAATTCGACACGCTCGGTAGTCCGACACGCCTGTTAGTTGCATCACCCGAGATTTATTTGGAGCGCTTTGTTTACCATACCGTTTTCCGTTCCTGTCGCGACAGGAAACACCCTACTGTCCCTCCGCATGCCTACTCAGTTGCTTGTTTAGACGTCCGAATTCAGTTTCGTCGCAGATGTGTTAGTGCATTGTTACAGTACGTACTTTTGT
Organism: Clitarchus hookeri; assembly: GCA_002778355.1. Classification (NCBI taxonomy): domain Eukaryota; kingdom Metazoa; phylum Arthropoda; class Insecta; order Phasmatodea; family Phasmatidae; genus Clitarchus; species Clitarchus hookeri. The sequence goes on from NQII01000303.1 coordinate 467,758, forward strand.
TTACAGAGTGATATTATAGTGTTGTGAGTTGTTCAGTTATACTGTATAATGTAGTGCTGTAATGGCGAGCACAAGTTCAAAATGTAAGTATAAAACATTAAATCTATGTGATAAATGGGAAATTATTAAGAGATATGACCATGGTGAAACTCCAACGTCGATATGTACTTCGTATGACATAGGGCAAGCTACAGTTTATGATATCTTGAAAAATATAGAAAAAATTGAAAACTATATGAAGTCTGTTGATTAAAAGCCCATTAAAAGAAAAACCCTTAAAATGAGTGAGTTTCCTCAAGTTGAGGACGCTCTTTACACCTGGTTCAAACAACAAAGAAGCAGACATGCACCCATTTTAGGAGACATTTTAAAACAAAAAGCCCAATTTTTTTATGATGAAATTACAAAAAAAAACCGACTTCCGTGCAAGTGATGGTTGGTTTGAAAATTTCAAAAAGTGTCATGATATTCGATTCCTACAGATGAGCGGAGAGAAATTGTCTGCTGACGAGTCTGAGATTTCTGAATTCATCCAGAAACTGAATGTAAAAATCACTGAACTAGGCCTAACACCTGAATAAGTTTATAACGCCGATGAGACGGGCTTAAATTGGCTGCAACTTCCATGTAAGACGCTTCTCACTCAAGAGGAAAAACATGTTTCTGGAAGAAAACTTCAAAAAGAACGGCTCACTCTGATGGTATGTGCTAATGCTTCAGGAAGTCATATGTTAAAACTATTGGTTGTGGGAAAATCAAAACCTCCACATGCATTTAAAAACATTAAGGTTGAATCTCTGCCAGTTACGTACATGAGTCAAAGTCGGGCGTTGGTCACTAAAGAAGTTTTTCATGATTGGTACACTAACAGTTTTGTCCCACAAGTAAAACAACACTTGAACGAGAAAAAGTTGCCGGTGAAGGCCATTATCTTATTGGACAATGCACCAGGACATCCTGACAAGGAAGAATTGAGACAGCTGATGGCTATATAGAGGCTTTGTACTTGCCAAAAAATACAACCGCTCTCATTCAGCCGATGGACCAAAATGTTATCAAGACTCTCAAGGCACATTACAAGAAGCGCCTACTTACGGATATCGTAAATCATTACAGATCAGTGAGATTATTTACTTGCAGAAACCTTGATTTCTCTTTCTTTGAAATCCCATTGATCACACTGTTGTAAAAGTTTTGTTCAATTTGCATTTTACACTGAGAGTAATGCCAATTTTTGTTAGTCTTTCTTGTTGTTGCATGTTGAGGATGTACAATTCAATTCTTTTGAAAGCTGAAAAACATCTTTCTGTGAAGACACTTGTTGCAGGAATAGTTAATATGAGTTTATTTAATGCAAACACCAATCACTCATTTTTTAATTAGTTTAGTGTTAAAATGTCATTCAAAATATTTTCCTGCAATATTTATCTTTATATCTGGAGCTGGTATCCACACCGACAAAATTTCTCTTATCAAACTTAAAAGAAACAAAGACACTATTCAAAACACTTCAAGGAATGCAGTGATTCTGTAACTGACTGGTGCCAAGTTGAGGGTAGTGTTGCCAACCTTTTCAGATTCGCCGTATGGGGTAATTTTGACAAATCACACAACATATGATCCAAATAAAATGGTCAAAGAAAACTGTTATAAAAAATAACAATTTCAAATACTATCTATAATGTGCAAAAGTCAGTATTATACATCAGTCAACATTTTCTCTGAACATATACAACAATAAAATATCAGTTGCAAATATAGTTACAATTTAGTGTTATTTGAATTTCTGATTTAAATGGCTTTAAAACAGATGACAGCAAAACGCACTGGATGAAAAGAAAATGTACACATCTATGCAAGTGCTACTTCAACGACAGCACTTGTTGACAAATGCCACCTGTCATTGCCAATTGTAACTATTGTGGCAGTTGAATTAGAGCATCAGAATAGACATACCAGTAATTGCGGAAATGGTAAATTACTGACATTGTCTTTATTAATATGCAGTTAATTTTTGAAGAAGTCTGAGATACAGGATATTGGATATACCGACCTATGTCCACAAGGGAAAAATCACGTAGTCATATATTAAAAAATTGAAGAAAATGTACATAAAACTGATACTGCCAATGTTCTGTATGCATTTTACACATTTAGTGCCACTTTGAACCAAAGAAACATTTTATTTATTGCACACAATTAGCCTTGTACATAAACGAAGCAACATAAACGAAGCACCAGCATACGTGCAGCTAGGTCAGCTGCTGTGCCAGCAGAGAATCTCGGCCGAACATTCCAGATTGGTTCATGAAGCTACACAACCCCATTCCAATGCTCAAGTTGCTATGGCAACCTGGACAGAAGAAAACAAGAAAACGTGGGCTCCAAAAAAAAAACTGAAACCCAGGAAAGTGTAGAGATGAAATGTTTAGATAGAAAGTACCGTAAAGTAGAGCGAGAGTTCATGCGCACATAAGATAATATGTGATCTGTGGAACTGAAAACAATAGTGCCAGGTAAGTAGTGCTTACCTAGCGTCTGCTGAATATAAGCCACTGATCCTGTGTTAGGAAATTCTCAGGATATCACTGGTAAGTCATTCAACAGGAGGCTGATTGGTAATGTCCAGCAATAACAGTGACTTCAGCGAGCAGTAGAACCAGCTTCCTAAGAGACAGGAATAGCTAGCAGTACTGAATAATAAGTTGTAGCTAAGCATCAGACCTGTTCCTTTTAATATTGCATCATGGCTCAACCCTATACTAAGACTTAGAACTACATTCTGGTGGTGTCACAACTTGACATGCTCCGACTTACTTGCGCAAGACAACTTCCCTCTTCTCATATAGTGGTGACGTAGAGCTGGGTGACTAAAGCATGGTTGCACCATTATAACCTCCGATCCAGGATCAGCCGATCCTAGTTCAAAAATGATCCAAGGATCACGGCTGTAAACATTGCACCACCAAAATCTAGACTTTTTTTTATCTTGGATCATGTGATCTCTGGTTCAAGGGTATGCACAAAGTGGCAACAGTGGTGAGAAAATTGCTGGTGACTTTTTATTGGCTAGAAAAGTGTGATGTCATAGTTACAAAGAGGATTATTTTATTTTGGGTGGTTATTTTGAGTAGGTGAATTGGCTGCATTGTATAATCGTGTTTAATTTATTTACATTTAAAGCTATGGAACAGAGACAAATGAACTTTTCCAAGAAGGAAAAAAAATTACTTATTGATCTCGCCAAAGAAAAAATTTTGGTTATCAAAAATAAATGCACGGATACCTTTTTTTTTTAAGATAAAGAAAAGGTGTAGGAAAATCTTGTCCACCAGTTCAATGCATTATCATTATCAAACTCAGATTCAGAAAAATGCATATTGCGATAAAATGATGCAAGTCCATGGAATAAACCCAAAAAAATGGTAGTGTTTATAATACACTTGCATATAATCTAAATTTAGCACAGCATGTCAAACTTCTCTGTTCACTTCATAACATAAACCTGTAAATTCATTTCATTTATGTACGTGAACATTTTATGCCATTTTCAAATAAAAATAAACAATTAGTAATGTTTATTTCATTTANCATTTCATTTATGTACGTGAACATTTTATGCCATTTTCAAATAAAAATAAACAATTAGTAATGTTTATTTCATTTAAAAAAAATGTATATTCAGCATAGACTTTTATTCTTTTCTGTTCACTTTATAAACACTTAAAATAAATTCAATGTGCTAAACAGAGCTTAAATACAGCATATTTGAAATATAATGCCATTTTTTGGAAAAAAAAGAAAAAAAAGANTTCATTTCATTTATGTACGTGAACATTTTATGCCATTTTCAAATAAAAATAAACAATTAGTAATGTTTATTTCATTTTTAAAAAATGTATATTCAGCATAGACTTTTATTCTTTTCTGTTCACTTTATAAACACTTAAAATAAATTCAATGTGCTAAACAGAGCTTAAATACAGCATATTTGAAATATAATGCCATTTTTTGGAAAAAAAAGAAAAAAAAGAAAAAAAAAAGTTTTTCAATATAACTTTGACTTTGACATTTTAAAATAAAGTACTCATATTTACTTGATCCGAGATAATCCTCTTAAACAGGCGAAATTCACAGTTCAAGGCGAGGTTCAAATTGATGTTAGTTCGGCACGGCGAACACAATGGTACAACAGCAAAATGTGCTGAACCAGAATCAAACCAGTATTTTATCCTAGATAATTGCTGAACCTCAATCGTGCAACTGGGCATAAGCCATACCAGCTGTCTAAAAAGGCAGGCATGTGAGAGGGTGCTTCAGGCAAGTGCGGGGACATTGCCCATATATATAGAACTAGACTACAATACTACAAAAATACTACAGAAAATGCATTAATAAAACTTCAAAAAGTTAACAAAGACCATGGAAAACCATCAAACTTCTTCAAACAAATAATTTAAAATGTGATATAAATCAGATTATTAGTCATAACGTAATACAGTGAAATTTCACTGTCACGAGTATGGTTTACCACGAGAATCTTGTACTAACATACATCCTAGCTACATTAATCTGGTTATGAGTGCTATATTCTGTGGAAGACACTAAAAAAGGGTGAGGGGGGGAGATACAGATGCAGCTTTGCCCATGCTATAGCTGACTCACAGACATCAGTTAAAACAGGCTAATGGTTGGTCTGCAAGCATTTTTCAGGACTGTTATGTTGTAGCTATAGAACAGACCAATTTGCGACAGGCTTCATTGTAGCAAGTACTGTATAAGCTTGTGCACTTGCAGTTACCTTTTTTTTTTAATGATTTAAAAAGGTTCCACGTGTCTAATGAAAGCTGTATAGTCATAGCATAATACTTAACTTGTGCAGTTCTCATACAAAACTGCAAATTCAAATGAGCATAAGGAAATACACACTACCAAAAAATTCAAAATTACTCAAGAATGTAAACAAGGTACATCACATAAAAGTGAATATAGGAGATGTTACAACTTGACTTCTTTGATATTGTTTACTATTCTCAAAAGTAAAGAAGCTGTGCTGGGAAGAAGAAAAGCCTATGCATAATGTATCACTCAGAACTGGAGATAGTTTTGTACTAATGACTTTTGCAACAATTTGCAGCAGATGTGCCAATAAGTGGACCAATCATTCAGGCTCTTCGCATAAATATAGAAGACTTCAACTGCAGTGTATGTTGGCTGCATTGACCAAAGGCCCAAAATGGAATCGTGCATTTACAAATCTCAGGCAAATCTGTGAGTATTTAACAAGTGCAAGGTTGATATCCTGTTCTTGCCAAAATCCTTTAAGTATAATGAAGTTCAAATGAGGAAATAAAACTTTGCGCAGCGTTGAGGGAGGGAACGTATGGGAGGCAACATAGGGGAGGGCTCTCCTAAATGCTCGGCACTGGAGAGAGGGAAACTATGTGATAGTGCATGTGCTATACATACCAAACTGATAACACTGTTCTATGATACAACGCTGTTAAATGCAATCAACGCGACTTACTTTTTTCGACGGGTAATATGCACCTGGGGAGTAGCTCTTGCATAACCATACTAGGCCACCATCACTACTGAAATGAACAACCCCACCCCTCTTTGAAGCAGCAATGGACGGTCCCGACTTGTTAATGCGTTTTGAACTTCTGCACATTATTTAATCATTTAGATTTCACTATGCTATGCCCACAGACATGTCTAACACAGACAAATCAGTTATTTTCTATCACTTGCTGCCCACCAAAACTTAAGTGATGAAAGGTGATGTATGCAAGGGACAAAACATACCAAAGAGCATATGTATTACAGTGCTGCAATATGCAAACATGGATAGCAGTGATAAACTTAAGGCCATTTGTAATAGGCAAATCTGCTCATCTTTGTGTCATCCACAGAATCCACAATATTCCAGTACATACAATGCCAATATGAGGGCATGGAAGATTGCAGAACTGTTTAAGCAGTGACTCCATGCTTTTCATGTCAGAATGGGGTCGAAGAAAGAAAAGTTGCACATGGACCACTGCCCAGCTCACCTAAAGTGCACGGCTTGTGGAACATCAAACCTATTTTCTTGCCACTAAACTGCACAAGTGTTCTACATACTACTACTGGACCAGGGCATGTTAAAATATTTTGATACATCACTTTTGATCCATGCTGGTAAACTGCCTGTTGCACAATGTGGTAATGGAAAATACATTGGCAAATGGAACATCATCTTAGACACTGTACACAGTATCACAGTTTCTTGGAAAAAAGACACCCACAAAAGTTATTCCAACATGCTGGGTTCTGGTAGTATCCAGACATTACAAAAATGGATGATAAATGGCCCCTACAAGATCTAGACAGATAGAACCAGCTGTCCAGGAACAGCGTGCTGGACTGTCAGTTTGAAGAATTTGTTGCAGGAGATAAATGTGTAAGTTTGTGGCGAAATGACAGATGCCAAGAAAACTACAATAGCAAAAAACCATAGAAGAATAGAGTTCCAAGGAGAAACCGGAGGAAACCCCGCACACGACACCACATGCCACAGTATTGGGAATACTAGATGTGCAAAACAATTTTTTCAAGGCACTGGATTATTTTGTTGGTAATTTGGCAGCTTTTCAGTAGCTAAAACTTTTGTGATGCAAGTCACTTCTAGTAAACAAAAGCATATCACAAATGATTACTTTCTTTAAGAAGCAGGCAATGAAGCTAAGTCTTTGCATAGAAGTACCACTGGTAACATGCACGTGTATGGACATTTTCAGCTTGTAAACAGTGCATGTATAAATTTCTTGTTTTTGTTCTACTGAAATTGGTCATGTAGTTTTCATTTTGGGCTAACATAATCACATTCCTTACACACCCAACAGCATTCTTGTCATCGTTATCACCGACAACTGTTGCAAAGAAATGTGAAAGCAAAATCTTGGATGAAAGATTGCTCACTTTACTCCTATATTACTATGAGGAGTTGATTATCACAAAAACTTTTACTATTAGGAGTGGGATTAAGTTGAAGTCAGAGAGGTTGAAGCATTCCCCTTGCAAGGACCCAAGATCCAACCCCATATTAAAAGGACACATTTTAAATTATCTTTTATTCAAAACTTGGAGGGAAAGCCTCGTTACTCCACTAGCTGTAATGCTAATTAGTTAACATTGTTATTTCCAATACTACAATAACCAACTACAGGTACATTTAGAGGAACTGACAGTGACAAAACAAACATTTCTTGGAGAAATCAATAACAAATAGTTGAACGTTCTGAGGATGTGAAAATTTCCCTCTCTCCCCAAATACTACAAATGGCATAAATATTACGAACGGGTACAGTTTTTTTTTCATTTGAGCAGAGAAAGCAATGAAAGAACACACTCTGGTCCATGGAGATTTCAGACAAGAAAATGATTTTGACTATGGACACACCCACACACATGCGCACACACACACACGCACAGAGCAAAATAACATTTACACTTCTTGAATTTTACTGGCATCTGGAATCATGCTAAATGTACCTACTTATCTAATTGATTTAGTTAAGGGCATTTCTGTATGAAGATATCATAGTAAAAGTGTATATAAACTTCTGAACAGATGAAGCTTGGCCAAATGTTAAGTTAACAAATTCCATTTTTGGAATTTAAATGATTCCAATCTTATGCACTCAAATATTTGTGTATAATTCTCTGTATTTTTTTATTGTAGCTCAAGGAAAATTATAATTCGTATAGCAAAATTTGAGTGATGGTAGTAAGGTCATCAACAGTGAGGTCATTAGAGATGGAGAAAGTTGTTCGGACAAGCAGGACTGGGGAGGAAATCAACCATGGCCTGCTAAAGGAACAATTCCGGTATTCACATGGAGTTAGTTTGGAAAAAAAAAATCATGATAGCTAGTCCAGAACTGAACCGGAGTCCTGAATGCGAGTTCAATATTTAAATACTGCACCCCTTTACTCAATTTTGAGAAATAGCATTGAAATGTATGTGTGTAAGTTACATGCTATAGAGTAAACCCTCAATTTAACAAACCTCCAATTAACAGCTAAAAAAAAATAACTGTTTAACTGTTGTACACCATCACTTAAATATGTACTTGTTGAGGTTATGTCGTATATCAGTGAGCGTATCAGTTGTTTATTGCATAAATGGATCATTTTAAAAACAGAGTCGCTAAGTAACCGTTGGTCTATTATATTATTTTCTAATTTTGATACAAACTTGTTATACACATGTCTCCCACAGCACAGAAAAATAAACAATAATAGTCATTTTTCTCCAACCACAGATAAATCAAATATGTTGGCACATAAAACAATTATTTTAAACAATTGTGCCTTTAAAAATTCTTACTTGTGCTACTTGATAGGAGGAATTTTAATAAATCTAAAACCACTTTGAATTTTGTGGCAGACAAAAGAAAAATAAACACAGTACACTCGGAGGTGAAGCACAATAGGCATGCCTAAATGAAAACAAATTAGTGTCTTTCTGATGGTTTTGGTTCATTGAAGATATAGTTAACCCTTTTACTGCTACATGCTTATTAATGGTGCTATCTGTATAGTGCTAGCAGTGACATAGCACTGATTCATACCCTGTGCTAAATACTTTTTTTAGCAAATGTGGGCAAGACCTGTACAGCCACTTTTTGCACCCTTTTTGGAGAAATTTTGATAGTTACTTTACTGTGGCATATTTATTACACTTGTTACAATTCATTGTAATTTACAAAATCTACAATGATTTCATCAATCATAGTGACATTGCTCTGTTTCATTTTTATTTTGCTAACTTATAAAAATATTTTAGACCTACTTTCTGAAGAAAAACTAGGCCTAGCTTATCACCTTCCTATCTGTGTGTGTGGGTTTTTTTTTCCCTCTAAAAACTTTTGCACCCGTACACTGAATTCCACCAAACTCAATACACTTATAGTATACAGTAATGAAACCTGACTTTTACAGTTTTCAACCATGCCAAATGCTTATTTTCAAAATGGTGGCTTTTTTAATTTAGGATTTTATTGCATGTATTAGGAACTATTAAACTAATTAAAACCAAATTTAGAATTTTGTCTGTTCATAATGCCAGCTTTAAATTTAGAAACAAGTGTCCTTATAAGTCCACCATTTTGGAAGATAGCATCACATCTAAGGAACTACTAAACCAATTCCTAACAAATTTGGTATATGAGTAGTTCTGCGGTAGCTCTCCTATACAGATAAAATCTGTAGTTATCAGACACTTGTTTCTTGTCGCACCACTATTTCAGAGCTAATAAGTTGTCACTTATTCTGAACGAGATATCCCCTTTTTTTCAGTTAGTAGTTGTGGGCAAGTTTTTTAGTGTTTTATGCACTGTACCAAACGTACTTGTCTTCTGATAATTGGGCCACAAAAATAGTTCTGGACTGGAGTATCAATTGCCAACATAAATGGTATACCTGTTGAAGTATATTTTCAGAAGAGTAGCAACTATGTTACCAGTTTTTCAGAAATCTAACTCACTGATGTCACTGTTTGGTCTAGTATAGACAATAAAATCAAGGACATATCCACTTTTACAATCACACAGAACATAAGGTTTTATTCCAAATATACTTATTTTGAATTGTATGTACTGCTTGAAAAACAAATGTCCTTTGAAAAGAAGCCGACACTCATCAATGCACAGGTTTCTGTATGGTGAGAATGCTTTTTGAAATGCTTCTCTTATCCTGTATACAATTGGTTGAATTTTGTAAAGTCTGTATGTTATTGTCAGTGAAATGTAGCATCCTAAGCAAAAGTAAAAATCTATCGGTGACATGATATTATTATGGAAAATTGGAGTTTATAAGAGAGCATCTTTGGACCAGTACTAACACAGTTTCAGTTTTTTTCATTTGTGGTATAAGTAGACATAGTACCAGAGAGCAAAATATTTCATCACAATTTGTCTTTTTCCACTAAAAATTATGTGAGTGCGATAACCGAGGCATTTTGTCAGTCGTGAACCTGCAATACATGTTGCACTGTTCTGCAATCAAGGTCATCAAAGTTTCACTAAAATTATAAGAAAAAATTCAAGGTCTGCACTATTTACTATTGACAATTGCTTTACTTCCAAAAAAAGTTATTGGAATGGGTGCACTACTGGTGAAATATTGTCACGTTACCATGAAAAATCACTATTTTTTTTTCTTGGCAGGAGATATATTAACCATTATCCTCATTGCTTTCTTCAACCTCCCTCTCCTCCTCCTTTGATATCGGCTCTCAAGATCTCTATGTTAAGAGACACCCAAATCTCTCCTCTCCACTCCACTCATCTTTTCATGATGAAGATATTTCTTCTGCTACAACTCTCTGAATTCTACAAACTTCCCCAGTCGATGTTGATGGCTGATAAAAGGATAGAGTTTTATCTAAAGTGTGTTCATCAGAATCACTGGATGTCAGTGTCTCTTGTTCACTGTCACTTCTAGTAAAAAAAATTTCTAATGCCACCTGACACAAGAATTTTTCCTACTCATCTTTTTGCTCTAACTTACTGGTACCATTAAAAAAAAACGATATCCGAACATGCACATTTGAGAATAAAACACACGTTACATATGCATATCTTTACATAGCAACAAGTTAGATAGAAAACACACACTAAACTGGCATTGGAATACGGAAATCTAGCCTCGTGTGCCTTCTGCTGAGCCCCAAGGGACAGGTTATTTTATCAAGCTGTATAAAGAGATAACACCATCAGTAGTTAGCTCCTGCAGTCAGGAAGGCTTTCAAAACCACCTCATTTATTCTAGTACATAACAGAAGGCATGAGTAGAACCCTGGACGAGATGTATTGTCCTTAGTACGTGCGTCATGGCAGGCACTGGACGAGTTATCTTATCTTGTCAGCAGCAAACAGGAGTTGCTTATTTGCTGACGAGTTAACTCGTCTACATACAGCAGCAAAAGGGTTAAATGCTATACTTATAATTTTTTATGTTGCAACTGCTGTGTAATTATGTCGGTTTTCAAGCTTGGTTTTAACAAACAAAAGATGTGTGTATTTCCCTCTGCAATACCGGACAGTCTGCAATAACAGACGGACCTTCCCCCACACTACGTTAAACAGAGGGTTCACTGTACTACACTATTTTGTACAAAAAATAAACATTATTGAAATTATTGTAAAGTACTTGTCCTGAATAGATGTAAAATTGTGTTAAGAATATAATAACATTATAAAAGATTGTTGAAAAATTGTGCGCATGTTATAAAATTGAATAAAACAGACCTAATTTGTCTTCAAAGAACACTGGGTGTCACTTTGGTGTAGTGATCAGACTACTTTCCTCCCATAGGGTTAAATTCCCTAGATGTTCGCATGTGCCTTTGCCATCTGCCATGTAGAAATAATCACGGACTACAGTTAAATTGTTTCCAAAAACTTTATGAGCCTTTATCAACCAAACAAATGCATTGAAACCAAATCAGAGCCGGAAACTTATTTTTTATATGCTAGCATTTAAATCAGTACACCAATAATTTTTGTTTTAAATAATTGTTAATGTAAATAAACAAATGCTGAATACTTATTCTGAAAGTTATATAAATAATAAAAGTTAATTTAAGTTGTGTGCTATTCAATGCTGTGCTTTTCTTAATAATGAACACAAAGTGGGAATATTTTCTCTAAAATTTCAAATTTTGTCATTGCCAGATACTAAGCAGTAAAAATCCAGTTGGCTCCACTGAGATCAACAACACAAAAATTACGAATGTTTGGTGACAATGAAAGACCCAAGCCTCATCCCTTCACTTCGCCTGCTCCGAGGGCTTAAAACTGTCCCATTCCCTCCTAATCAGCTAACTGCCTGGAGGTTTGAGTACCTGACCAACCTGGGGCCTACAAGAAGTTTACTTGAATCTCTAAAACTTAGTACTGCAGCTCATGGACATGTACCTGCTGTAATGCCACCCACAACCTTCCCATTTTTCACAACCACCATTTGGAACATGGCATTGCCATAGCTATTAAACATTTAAATTTAATTTCAGAATTACAGGAAAGGTAAGAGTTACGAAGCATACCAGAAGTCTTTAGATATTATACTGAAACTAAACAAATGTCATCAATTCCTGGTCCATGCTGTACATTTACTGAAAATATTTTTGCAAAATATATCTTCCAAAATTAAGAACTTATTCTTTATATTGTAAATAAGACAAATTAAATGGAATAATATAAAGTGCAAGTTCTTTTTCCTCATGTGACCTAATTACTGTCCCTAATTCATAAAACATTCCACTTGTGAAAATCGAGAAATTTATGAAATCTAGTGCCAAATATGGTTGCCATGGAATAATCTGAAGAAAGTAACAAACTTTGCAATGGACAAAATTAGTGTCGGTTGAAGGGAAAAGTGTGGGGGTAGGAATTATGTTGCCCTCAATAATTTGCCATTATTCACCTTGCATACTGACTTTTCTTTGGTAATGTGGTATTTGTAATAATTAATAAAATAAAACATAAAATTCAATAATTTATTGTGTAATAAAGTATGAATGATTCCAACATGTCTCTCAGATTTCTCCTCCCATTTATTTTCTAACTGCTTCACTCATAAATTAAGTCAATCCTCACACCAGCAACAATAAACGTGTTCAATTTACAACATATTTGATCGTACATCGGACATCAACAGGATGTCCAATGAAATTCCATTTTGGAATTCCCTCACTTTTCCCTATTTTCCAGGCAGTGTCTAATAATCTTCCTGGACCTACTGTCAGGAATACTGAAACCTTACACTACCATATTTATTCATCACCAACAGAAAAAACATGCCATCAGCAAAGTAGCATTAAATTACACTACAACAGACCAAACAGACAGGGCCAACTTTAGATTTAGCCTATTCAAATTTCTCGCGATACACACTACTGACTTCACACGAGTGCCCATCAAAAACACACAAATACCTTATTTTGTCAATATAGGCCCAATGTCACTTGGCAAAGATGTATTATTGCCAGTTCACAAACTTAAAAATTAAAATCGTAAAATGCACATGCTCATAATTTTGTTAGTTTTTTATATTACTTATTACACCATAAATTTTCATGAGGTATATGGTCAAAAAACCATGAGGTACAGTAACGGAAAATTAAAATAATAACACCATTATGGAAGTGATGAGAATCACCAAATTAGCACAAGACATTACTCAAGGGCAGCACATGAAGCGCTTGTAAGTGCAGAGCTGGGGAAGACCGAGGAGTTGAAGTGGAACAGTCAAAGTACACAGACACAACCAGTTGAGCATCGGGAGAAGCGTGTAGTTGCAAGGGTTTCACTTTATTCCGTAAGTCATTTGGACATTGTAAGCATGCCAGAATGGTAAAGGCGAGCCCCATTCGTACAGTTAACTGAGTTTGGAAGGGGTCAAATAGTGGGACTCCGAGAGGTACCAGCAGTGCATCGATAGTGACGCTGCTGGTCAGAGGAAGCTACACATACCCGTAAACCTACTTTCAGAAGTCAGTGACGTATGGATGCACGCCAAGACCATCACATTGTATGAGCCGCCATAATGGATCACATGGGGACCACAGAACAGATTCTACATAATGTCGCCCAATAAGTGTCTGCTAGGACCATCTGCAATCATTTACATGAAGCTGGTCTACGTCACAAGTACCATTAGCCAGACTTCCTCTCCCAACTCAGCATCGTGCAGCCTGCCTCCAGAGGTGCCGAGAAAGGAGCACCTGGAGGGAAGAATGGCAAAGCTTTGTGTTCAGTGATGAGTCCTGGTTCTTCCTTGGGGCTAATCAGAGTACTCTCATCAGGCCATTTTGTTGGTATGATGCCACAGGCTCCAACAAATTTATATGGACAAAATAATCCTTCTTTTAAGCCTTCAAAGACTGATTACAGTGACTGGGAGTCTGGAGTACTGGAGGGACACATTATTACATGTGGAATTATTGAAATAAAAATGTAGGTTTTGTATATAGAGTAATTAAAACTTAAGGGGGTTGGGTGCAAAATTTGAATGCACTGTATTCATGACGAAAAATTAAATTACAGCTACGCAAACAGAAATACATTGAAACCCATTTTGGTGTTATCATGCCAGTTGATATTGATAATTTCTTTATCTTCTGGTAGTTTAGTAAGAGTTGCATTGTGTATCATGATACCTATCACTGTATAATGTTTGCAACCAAAAACCATTTTTATGAACACAATAATTTCAGTTCTTAATTTGTAGCAAAATAAAAAACAGCTAGAAGTGCAAAAAATGTAGTGTACAGAGAAGTGGCCAAATTTAAAAAAAAAAAACTATTTTGGGTTTTATTACCAGCTGATGCAATGTGAGTTTTTAGGTTATGTATAATATACATTTAAGTAAGCATTTTATTAGGCATATTACATACAGAAATTTTCCATCAAACTTTTCGGAACAACAATGATATTATTTGGTACATTTTTATGAAATGCAACGAAGTAACTGAAATATGTGATATTACAGTAGTTTGGTTATGATCTTACTAGACNTGGCCAAATTTAAAAAAAAAAAACTATTTTGGGTTTTATTACCAGCTGATGCAATGTGAGTTTTTAGGTTATGTATTATATACATTTAAGTAAGCATTTTATTAGGCATATTACATACAGAAATTTTCCATCAAACTTTTCGGAACAACAATGATATTATTTGGTACATTTTTATGAAATGCAACGAAGTAACTGAAATATGTGATATTACAGTAGTTTGGTTATGATCTTACTAGTCAATGTGTTATGTATTTAAGTATTGCAAAATAAAAAAGGAAAATAAATTTAAGTCTTACATTTATCATTAAAAAAAAAAAAAAAAAAATCAAACCCTGCTTAAGAATGGTAACAAAATATTTGAAACTTCACGAGGTCAAGCTTATAAATTAAGATAGGTATTGTGCTTTAATACAATGACCAATTAATGTTGTTATAAGTATTACTAAATTAAAAGTTTCAATTACTTACAATATTTAAATATAAATTGGTAATTTTCTAGATTAGGGGCTTTTCTGAAAATAATAAAAAAAACTCCAGAAAGTGGTATATTTCGACTCTACTAATAACGTAGAACACGAATATACTAGGGGCATTAACGTACGACGAATTTCCTAACATGTACCCACCTAACCTAACAGAACCTAACTCCACGATGGGTGAATCACTATTNTAAAAATATGTTGTACTTATTTTAAAGCTATGCCCCCAATATATTCGTGTTCTACGTTATTAGTAGAGTCGAAATATACCACTTTCTGGAGTTTTTTTTATTATTTTCAGAAAAGCCCCTAAACTAGAAAATTACCTATAAATTGATTTAATGATGACATATTTGGTTATTTGAACATACACATAAGTAGTGAGAATGAAATTGAGCATAGAAAATCATATCTGATTTGTAAAAATTCCCTTGGTATGAAAATAAAAATTATACACATTGATACGCTATATGTTTACTTGTGGGAGACAATATCGCAGTGTAAATAAATATGAAAAACGCTAAGGATTAATAACAACAGAAGCCAAAAATGGTCTTTAAATTCAAAATTACATTTTTAGCATCAACCTACAATAGTTTAATAATTTGTTTATATTAATTCAAAGGAAAATGTATACAACCATTAACAAAAACAATAAATTGGGATGCTTGCTTACTGTCCGATGGTAACTCCAAATACAGCAAAGCTGCCTTCTGAATGACTACTTTCGTTCTATAAACGAAGAACGGGGTGAGAGTACTCTGTATATATAGATTACTCTAGGGATAATGATGGTCGAGCACATATTCTACATAGGCCTGGTGAGCTGCATTTTCCACAGTGTATACGGCAGCGATACTTGGTACCAACTCCGAGGATAATGGTTTGGAGAGCAAAACCCTACACCTATGGTGTTAATATAGGGAACATTGACAGATGCATGGTAAATCCAGAACGTCATCCAACCTGTTCTGCTACCATTTTTGCAGGGGCAGGAGGATGTGCTATTTCAGCATGACAATACTCTGCCACATTCTGCTCATACAACCCAACATGTTCTTAAGGTGTTAGTCAACTTCCCTGGCCAGCCCGAACACCAGATCTTTCCCCCATTGAGCATGTGTGGGACTGGGTTGGACATCACTCCGCCCGATCTCCTGCATCCAGCTGAGCCACCAAGTGCAATGTGCATGGAACTCCATTTCGCAGGATGATAGTCATCACCTCTATGATCATTTTTACATACAAGAATTTCTGCCTACATTACTGCTTGAGGCACACTAAGAACTGAATGATCTCTTAGCGCACCTCTGCACATATTTTCCAGCAGAAATCCTTGGGTCAGTTATTATGTCCTATTTACTACCTGTACTGTATGTGAATCAAATTTGGATCTCTTGCAAAGAGTACGTCAAGGTATCCTTTTTTCGTTTTCCAGTAATGTGTAAAGACTGAATTGGTTTTCTATAAAAAATATTATGCCCTTCAGCAGAGCCCAAAAAAATCCATAACTAACTATGTCTTGAGTAACCATATATGTTTATACAATTACAGTCTCAAAGACATAAAACGTTCCATACTAAATACTTTTCATAATAAATACACTAATTTTGAGTGTAATATAGAAATTCAAAACCACATGAAACTTACGAGTAATCTAAACCATTTAAATATATGTTTTCCAAAATCATAATTTGTAAGAAATGAACACTAGCATGTTGTTGGTGTATATTTGCACACAACACACTATTTTTATGTAAACTATTGTTGCAAGATACCTGGAGGGCGTAACCGAATTTGTGAGGGATGGAGGTCTTAATAAAAATAAAAGAACTAAATTTGATTTTAATTTATTCACACAGCTATTATTTACAGCATCAATCTATCCATTTCCACTATTACTCTCTTTATTTCTCAGTGAGCACAGTATTCAACTTCTATCACAACCATAATTAAAATCCTTCTCAATGTCTGTCTGGTTATAGTCAATTACCTCACACTCCTCATTAACACATGTTCAGTCTGTCTGTTGCCATCATTTGTAATGTCTTGCACACACGCATCCAGTCCAATAGTCCCGCCTGCCAGTTGCACTCTTCCCTGCGCTGATGATCGAAGTTGCAGATTTTCCTTCCGCTAGTAACTTCCGGTGCTACTCATTACTCTCTCGCTCATTGTTTATAGCTAAAACTCCAGACACTCATCAACTGCTGGCTCAGAGGACAGATGCGCTTTTATAGTCGCTGGCCTTGACCTGAAAGGTTCACCGCACCCCGAGTCACGCTGAGAGAAACTTGGTCATTAATCCATAAAATTCTTCAGATAAATTCAGGAATTTAATTTGCAGGTCAAGAGCGTGCGAGCCGCGAAAAGGTTTATCACAATGGAATGCAGAAGAATGTGCAGTGGCCTGCCCTTAAAAATTGAAACAGTGGTAGGATTATCGCTTGCCTGTCATTCAAACTTTCTGTAGTAACTCGCCACCCACTATCATATCACGTCTCTGTTCTTCTCTCCTGCCTATTCGTACGAAGAAGCGAGCACGTAGCACTGCTCCCTACTCAAGTCTGTTCATCCCGACCGACTCTGCAACATCAGGACTGAAGGAGCCAGTTGGTAGATGTGGACAACCTTCGGCTTCGCCCAAGAGCCTTGACGACAAATCCAAAAAACCACTTTATCGATATTCTTCAGAATCCTGTAGAGGCCTTCTCAACATTTATGTAGCTTCGAGCAGTACCCTTTTCGCCTCTCTGGGTTGTATAGCCTCACCAGTTGTCCTTCTTGAAATACCTCACCCGACATTCTCCTATCATACCATGTTTTCACCCTGTCACTATTTATTCTGGGATGCTGTTGAACAAAATCATGAATACCAACTAGTCTGTTACGTAATTTGTGGGCTTAATTAGGTGCTGCAGCTTCCTCTTCTATCTCTTCTATCTGTCGGCCTAACAGCAAGTCACTAGGAAGGCGTAGTGCTCTTCCAAACAGCATCCTTGACAGTGTTATCCTTGTGGACTCGTGAACTGCAGAGCAGTAAGAAAGGAGAAACAATGATTGTCTACCAGAAAGATCGACAGGTACTGGTTAAGAGTGTGGTTAAGCCTCTCAACCATACAATCCAACTGAGAATATAAGGCTTTTTCATCCCAAGAATCTTTGTTACCTCCTAGAACACCGCAACTTCAAAGTTTCTTCCCATCCTGAACTTGAGATAACAGCACCAATGCCTAAATCCCAAGCATCAGTGTCAAAAATGAATACCCCTTCACTTTTTGGGAAACCCAGGACTGGTGGAGATGTTAGAATTTCCTTTAGCTTACTAAAAGCATCTTCACACACAGTGGTCCAATGAAATTTCCTCAGTCAGTTCATGTAGTGGCTTGGCGATCGTGCGACTCCAGGTTCAAATTGACAGTAAAAAGAACAAAATCACAGGAAACTTCAGTTTTGTCTGTTGGTGTCGGCCAATTTCTTATTGTTTTGGTCTTCCCAGGGTCTGTTCTGATTCCATTGGCTGACACTACATGTCCCAAGAAATTAATTTTCTTTTGGAACAAGTGGCACTTCTTAAGAACTAGTTTCAAATTGGCTGCAGCCACTTTCTGGAATACAGAAACCAAGTGTGATAGGTGTTCTTCAAATTTCCTTCCTGTCACAATAATGTCATCTAGGTAAGCTTGACAGATATCTAAAGACAGGACTTTTTCTATCAGGCTTTTAAGGTGGCAGGGGCATTACACAGGCCAAAAGGCATAACTTTGAACTGCCAGGTTCCTTTCCCTTGGACACAAAATGCAGTCTTCTATTGGTCCCCTAGAGCCATCTCACACTGCCAGTACCCACTCTTCGTGTCCAAAGTAGAAAACCATTGCGAACCTGCTAGGCTGTTCAATGTGTCATCTATCTTTGGAAGTGGATGAAAGATTTTCTTTGTCACATTATTAAGCAGGCGATAATCAACACAAAACCTCACAGAACCATCTTTCTTCTTAACAAGTAAAATGGGTGATGACCATGGACTAACCGATAGTTCTATAACATCTAACTCCCTCATTTCCTTAAGAATCCCCTCAACTGCCTATGCGAAACTAGTGGCAGTCATCTTGGTGGCTACTTTATGGACCTGGCATCTCCTGTATCAATGTGGTGGCAGGTCACGCTAGTCCTTCCAAGTTCATTTGGTACATAGGAGCAGGCATCCCTATTTCTGTGCATTAATTCAGAGACAGTTTTCTCCTGGCACCAGTTAAGATGGCACCAGTTAAGATTTTCTCTTGTTCGTACTAGCAGTTCGTTCAGTACTTCTGATAGAGGAAATTCTATTTGTTCTACTCTAGGCTCTTCTAGAACATTTGGAAGTATGTGTGTGATATGCTTGCAAACACCTATCACAGCCCCCTCCTCAAGATGACTTGCACTATCAGACAAGTTTATTATTCTAACTGGAAAACTCTCAGCATTATAAGAAAACAAAATCCATGCTAAAACAAATTTACCTGGCAGGAAGCTAACCCTCTCTGTTGGCTCAATGAGACCCAAACGCCAGACAAATTTTCCTTGACATCTGCCTGTAATTACAATTTCACTATAAGCGGGCAGCACAGCAGGTTAACCACAGGCTACTGGGCAGCTAACTGGGAAGGACAAATCATGCAGTGTTGCCACCATCAACTCTGTATTGTCTACCCGTGGCACATCAAGTCAACTATCGATACAGCACTCCAACCTACGTAGTACATCAAGCCCCAAAAGACACTCATCATCTATTTCTGCTATGTATATATTGTACTCTATGCTACGGCCACCAAGCTTCAAAAACACTTATACTGTTTTCTATTCAGTTTTAAAATAGTGTATATATACTATGAACCAGTGGTGGCGAGTGCTATAATTTCAAGGGCAAGCTACAGTGTGCGGGCATGTGTATGTCTATATATAACATGTTTGGAATTTGAAAAATTTACAATGTATTGTACAAATGTTTTCTGGAAAGTTTACACACATATAATGGGTTCAATAACTGGTAAATACAATTCGGAGTAACATTTTAGTCAAGTTTAATAGCTATTATGAATGCTTTAAGTCTCAGTTTAGGGAATATGCATACTGTAGAAAATTTTGTTGGTACACAGACTGTCTCTTTGAAGTGTAGGCAGGATAAAAAGTTTATTCCTTTATTTATAATTGGAATATTGGAAAGCAGACGTTTGCGCGAACGGGCGGGAAGCAACGAGTAATTCAACATAATTACCATGGATTTCCTATTCTTTGGTCTCGTCATGACCACTGAAAGGCAATTTCTTTATACCTAAGAAACAAACAGCATCTATTAAATGCTTCAAAATTTTGCTGTTCTTTTTAACTTTTTTGCCACTGTGTACTTAATTGTTTGGATCTATCTAAACCAAAATCAACTCTATGTTTCCCGAATTCTGTAAGAGACAAAAATGAATTTATGTGAACTTCAGAACTCTTGTGTTTCTGAACAGCATTACACAGAATGTTAAGGTCACAATACCCAGTTACAGTCCATGTATTGATGTCCTTGAAAACAATACGCATGGCCAGCAAAACAGTTTGTTTAGGCTGTTGCATCTAGCTAACCACACGTGTTTCTGAAAAACATTTTTATGGAAATGACATTAAAAATTACCTTTTTAAGTGTTTTCGTTATCATAAGTTCATGTGTCAGTCTACCTTCCTTTATGATGTCACATCTTTATTGAAAAGTAAAAGCACTGCTGGAAAAATTCATTACTTGTAATCCACACACACACCACACTTACATCCACATGTTTCTGTTTCACTAATTTTATCTTCTCTGTCTCACATGCGTATTTTATATGCGCATGAACTTGCCTCTTGTGTAATGGTGTTGTAACTGTAAACCACAACGCCAACTACCCGCAACTAGGCCAGCTTCGGCTATGCCCGCTTCAATTCAGCAAGAAAGCACTACCTTCTTAGCTTCTAACACAGGTTCACGCAGCAAATCCCCTCCTTACGACCTTTGTACACTGCCACCCCTCCATCCACCCGGAAACTAATATGGATACCTACCTGCCAAAAGCACTTCTGACAGTGCTTACAAACATTTTGGTTTGCTTGTCAACGAGTTATTTTCTTTGACAGCATAGCATTGGTTCCCAAGTAGAATGTGTAAAAAATACACATAACTGCAATGAGCCAATATTACCTTCAAGTAAACATAAGTTTAAATTAAATATTCATTTTAAACAGAACGTTTCAGGAAACTGTTTGGGAAAGCACTGCTTACTTTTCTTGCCCTGGCGAGATGCCACTGCTATGAACCATCTTGACATGAATTATGTTGTGGCAAGAATAAAGTAATAATGCATGATAGTTACAACAGATTTACTTTATTCTCAAATTGTAAATATGCCTAAAAAATATCATGCACTTATTTGTTATTTTACAAATGCCTTTGGTTGATACTGTGACAAAAAGCTGCTTCTAATATGTGTGTGAATATGTTTTACATCAAACAATTAACCTTCCCAGTTGCTCATAAGCACAATCTTCATTCTTTCTCATGAACAGACTACATGTTTCCAATACTGTAGACGGATGAAGTTTTGTAAATTTAAGTTATGGCATTTAAAGTTTCATCACACCAACCATATGACAGCTACACATTCAATTTTGAATATATTCTAACAAATGACTATACAAATTCAACACACAGCAGCACCACACCATTGATATAACAAAAAAGTTGATATTTGCACACAGTAGATAATGAAATAACATACCTTTCATTGACATCTGTGTGGTACCACATAAATGTAGCTTTGAAGTAGTTGTGGTTGCCATGACGATGAACGGTACGCAGCTGTGGCATTGTGAGCAAGAAGCCAGGTAATGCATCCAGAAGGTTATTGTCCAGATAGAGCTCAGTAAGATGGGAACAAAATGTAAGCGTGTATGGTACTGAGCGATTCTGCAGTCTATTATTGGTCAAATACAGTCGTTCAAGTGAACTCATGCGACCCACATCTGGTGGAATGCTCTCTAAATTGTTACACTTGAGGGAGAGCACACGGACGTTCCGGCACTTGAACAACTGTATAACACACATGCCTTACATTAGATGTAAACATATGTACAGTATATAATATTAATTATAGAAACTATGTAAGTGCCTTTTAAATACATATTTAAAAAATTGAGGTGTTGTTAACTGCAATATAAACAGCTTCATACATTTCCTTAAGTTGTATGTTAAAAATTTTTCCATTTTCAAATAAACAAACATTTCTCAAACACACATTTTACACACAATTAACTCTATCTTTGTAAATACAAACTTTACTGTGAAAATATTTTCTCATATATTAAATGCAATTATAATTTGTCAAGTTAATGTTATTTTATTTTACTCAATAAAATTTAATTAAACTGTGATTTAACATGTTTTTTATACATTTCTTGTTTATGCATGTTAAAGTTTTTTTTGTTAAAAGCTAAACAAAATTTAATTAATTTAAAGGTAATTATGGTAGGTAACTACTTATTTTTAATTTATGTAGTGAGAAAAGCAGAAAATTGGCAAGGTTTTCAAAAATGTACACTGAATTAATTAATTATTAATTAATATTACTGAAAGAACTCCTGCACAGTAGCAAAACATCTCCAACTTGGAGGGCATACCTTTAGGCACACTTCGTAAGACATGACATTTGTGCTATTATCATAAATTTAATTTTGGTGCAATGAAAACCTAAATTACATGCTGCATAAAAGATAAAGAAATGTCTATACCAATTAACGAATATGTATATAGGTATCAGAAATAAACTGCTGGAGAAATCACTACAACCCCTTTGCTTACGTGAAACTTTATTAAACCATCACAGGCTGATAGATGATAGTACAAATTAGTGGTGATTAGTCTTTTACATGCAGAGGGTGCACTGTTTACCATCCACAAAGCACACATTCAATAAGGGGTAGAGTTTCCTCTTGCGGTTATACAGGCAGCAATGTGATGGGCATTACATCAAACACAGGGATTCTGGAACAAGGATACATTGCACCCCCATGTTTTCTGGCAGGGAAGTACAGGGGAGGGGCAAAATTTAATCTACTATTGGAATTGTCATCAGAATTACTTTAATTTTAACTTGTAAAGCAAAGGGGATAAAAATAATGTTTGATTATTTTAATTTTTTTAAAGATATTTATTACCCGCGAGTTTGCTTGGGAGAGATAGCAGAGACAAAAGGACAATTGACTAAAAACTTTTGACACACGTTTATCAATATTTTCATGTAAGGTGTCAGCTGTTATGAAAGGCAAAGTGATAAACATAATTATTGATGAAGGACCCGCAGAGTCCATGCCACAGCGCTACACAGGTAGCTTTCCACGACTTTGACAGAGAATTAAATGTGGCAGAACATTAAATGACATTTAACTCCCTGCTGTTTGTCGGGTATATACGCAGAGCTTCATTCTTTGCGTGTTTATTTACTATTTTTATTGTTCTTCCTTTTGAAGAGAGACAGACTGAAATTTCAGCCAACAGTTTCTGACAGAGGGAGGGGAAGAAAGCAACTGTGGTCTTGGTCCCAATTGACACTTTTCATTAACAAAATAAAATGGTCACGTGACCCATTTTGTCTACAAAATCTATGACATGTTTTTGTAATTTGTGTTTTGTCAACTTCGAAGCTGACAAATTACCAAATTACCACGATATTAGTTTTGCCCATTTGAAACGTTTAAATAAACATATAGACAAGTTTATTGGAATAAACAAATGTGTACAGTACTCACAATAATTATTTCACAAAGCAAGTTGCTGAAATATTCTTGAAATAGGAATTTTCTCATGACTCAAATTCTTAGCTTTCAATCTTATACAAGCATTCAGATATGAAGAGGTCTAAGCCAAATATTTTAGATAAGTGGCTGAAGAAACCAAAACACTAGTGTTCACCCAACGTCACACATGATGACGAAATCGCGATGTTTTCAACTGTATCAGGTACTAAATGTGAATAAATTTTCAATTGCCCCATAATTTTTTATGCAACAGTGTAGCAGGTTGAGTTCTGTTTCATTCTTCCATCCTAAACATTGCTCTTTGTTCTGCATATCTAAATACATTTGAAGTAGTCTTGGTATTACAGGTCTTTAAATATAATGTCAAAAAATGTCATAACCAGCTCTATGCAAGAATAATTTAACTTTAAAAAAAACATTGATGAATTACAGAAGAATGTTTAATACAAGGCAAATTTTCTTAATTTTATGAAACAGTCCTGTTTATTTATAACAACACTTTATGTTGTGGCAAAATTTCCTATTTGCAAATTCACTTGGTAAGTAGTGTGGGTGTCTGTTTTCAACAATGTGTTTTACTTCTAATTACGACATGGAAACTTTTATAGAATGACAACTATAATGTTTTACATCATTTTACAGCTTATCAGAACAAGGATCACTTATGCATGTTTCATAGAATTAGTTTTTCCACATTTTGAATATGGTTGCTGCTCAAAATTTGCTCCCTCTGGGCAATACATCTGTCACTATATTATCAGAAATGATTCACCATAATTAAAGTTGCTATTGTTAGCAACAATAGTCACTTATCTGTTTCTACTTGTCATAAATGTAAAAAAAAAAAATTTGCATGTACGACAATATTTTATTATTATGGAAGTTCTAAATTAAAGAGTACTGGTGTAGGTGCAGGTTGTAAACTATTTCAATTCCAGTATAAAATACACTTATTTGTTTCCATTAACCCTCCAGCAGTAGCATGGTTGACATGCCACCCACTTCGTCTATGTTTCCAAGAACTAGTTACTGGGAGGGGTTTGATCTCCAAGCCTGTCAGTACCTGTCTACGAGTCTTGTCGGCTTGTGCCACTGCAGCCAATCTCCTGGTCTTCTCTGATACAGTAGTGCAGTTCCCTTTGTAAGTGGTTTGGTTGACTTATATCCCCCAAGTAACTCTTCTAAGGTAAGATATTTTTTTTAAATCACTGTTTAAAACCATGTATTGACAGTGAAGGTCCTTTTTTATAAAAATAATATTAATAATAAGCTTTTATATATATATGGAAGGATTATTTTTTTGGTGTACAAAATTTTAACTTGTTAGCTTATCATTTTTTTTTCTGGAAATTTTACAACGCAATCTAATCAACTTTTTTCTAAATGTAGGGCCTTCTCTTATTGTCAGTTACTGTTATTACAACTTACTGTTTTTCAGACCGGTATGGTGAAACCAAAAAGGACGGAAGATTCCTCGGATCCTGATGTGTTGATGAAGTGGCTGAATGAAGTTGAAGATGACGAACGTCGGTGAATTGGATTCAGATGAAAGTGATCATGCGTGTGAGAGTGATCACAATTCCGATTCCGAACAGTCTGGTGATAAGGACAGCAATGCTTACGGTAAGGAACAAAATTATAAAACTTTTATAGGAAAAGATGGAAAACCAAAATGGGTCAGTAATTTACCTAAAAAAAAAAAGTCCAAACCCGTACTGAAAATATAATTACGCACCTACCAGGACCAAAAGGTACAGCCTCACAGCTTGATTCTCCGAAAAAATATTAGATCTTTTTATGGACGAGCACGTTTACAGAATTATTGTTGAATGTACAAATACTTACATTGATTCTGTAAAATTTAAATATGAAAGGGATCATGATGCAAGAAACACAAAGTGCAAATTAAGGCTTTATTTGGACTTCCTCTTTTGATAGGAACTTCAAGGACAAATATTGCTAAATTATGGGACAACTCTAAGGGTAATGGCGTAGAATCTTGCTACCTGACAATGAGTAAACGGAGATTTTTCTTTCTTCTCAGGTGCCTTCATTTCGATGACATTTGAGATAGGGTTACTCGAAGAGAATTTGATAAGTTTGGTACCATAAGAAATATATTTTAAAGTTGTAAACAACAATTTTTCAAAATATTTCATTCCTAGTGAATATCTCACTATCGATGGACAGTTGCTTGCATTTCATGGCAAATGCCCATTCTGACAGTATTTACCAAAGAAACAGGCAAAATATGAAATACAGATGTTTGCCATAGTGGATGTGAAAATGGCATACCAATGAATTTAGAACGTTAGCTAAGCATTCAATCTGAAGGGTCTTTCACGAAAAATAACTCACCAACAGATGTTATGAGGCTGAGCGAGCGTATCAACGGTTCACATCGTAATGATAATTGGTTTAGCAGTTATCCTTTAACTAAAAACCTTTTATCAAAGACTTACGTTTGTCAGCACTCTCCGAAAAAACAAGGCGGAAATCCCGAAAGAATTTCTACCAAATAAACAGAGCAAACCTAATTCTTCAATTTTTGGGTTCCAAGAATATGTTTCATTGGTCTCATATTGCTCTAAGAAAAATCAAGCAGTTTTAGTGTTATCAACTTTACATCATGACAACAAAATTCATGAGAACACCGGAGACCTCTGAAAACCAGAAAAAATTACATTACAATAAAACGAAAATCGGAGTTGGTTTAATTGATCAACTTATAGAAAATATAATGTGGCATGAACTACACGAAGGTGGCCAATGGTCGTTTTTTCAACCTATTGAACATCTCAGCTTTCAATGTGTTGGTAATTTTGTGGCTTAATTTGGGTAATCCAATAACCCGAAGTGAATTCCTATAAGATCTGACTTGGGAATTGATAAAGCCGCAGATCCAGCATCGCTCAACATTGCCGAAAATTCCGGTTGAATTGAGATGGCGAGCGCACATTCTACTTGGACAGTTAATACCTGATCCAAATACCTCAAGAGGACGTGAAGGTGAAAAAGGGCATTGTTTTCTTTGAGGATGCCACAGGGACATGATGACAGAAAATGATGTGCAAAATGCAGAAAATGGATGTGCAAAGAATATTTTTAAAATGTATGTGCATAATGTTTGTAAAATGCATAAAGAGAATATGTAGATGCTAGACTGCAAGTGGAAAGGACAACATGAAAATTGTGTGAAAAATACAGAAAATGTATGCGCAATTAACATTTACATATGTAAATTCTAAATATGTGTAAATATGTAACTGAGGCAATGAAGGTGCTAGAGGGTGTTGTTTTTGTTGTGGATGCCATAGGGACAGGACGACACTAATGTATGTGCAGAATGTATATAAAATGTGTAAATATGTAACAGGATGTGAAGATGCTATATGGTGGTGTTTAGCTTATGGACACCATAGGGACAGGAAAACACGAAAATGGCCTGAAAAATGCAGAAAAAGTATGTGCAAGAAACATTTAAAAAATGTATGTACAAAATGTTTGTAAATTTGTTACTTAAAATTATGCTGCAGAGGGCAGTTGGGACTTGGTTACAGCTCACGTTGGATTCTGAGGCAGTAGCTGCCTTCCTAGCCTGCCACTTTGCACCACTCCTATTGGTGTATGGCATAGAGAGGAACCAAAGTCTGCCATGCTAAGGAAGAGCAGACGACAAAGATCCCTAGCTAGATGTAAAGCCAGCACGTCTACGGGGGGAAACAAGTCACAGTCACCCTAGAATCAGTACTCTGGAGGTTTGATAGAAAAAGTGTTTACTCCAGTGAGGAAATAGACATGGTGGCCCGTACTAACTCCTAACTAACAAGGACTGTAACGGAAGTCGACTACGATAAACCAGGTGAAGGGGAACTAGGTCTAAACTAGACAAGGGCAGATACGGCTAGGTAGCTATGATACTAACTGACCCTAACTAACTCGATGCTGTTGTCCAGAAGGGACTCTGGTGGCACTACCAGCAGGGTAGTGGGTGTTCAAGGGGTGAAAACTTCTTCATGTCTAGTAGGTACCGGTGATCCTACTGGAGGACGTTGATCTCTGCAGAGAGCTCCAGCACACGAGGTGGCGGAGCGAGCTGCGGAGAATGAACTGCCATTTTGCGGCTGTGCACGGACATATATTCCACCAGCCCGCGGGCTCTCTGTGGTGCGGGGGTGGCGGAGGTGTGCTGCTCCTCCCGTGAGTGGAGCTTTGCTCTCTGGTGCCATCTCTCGGCCCATGGCAAAGGCAGGCGTCTCTGTCATGTGGGGTTGCATAAGCGGCATGAACTTAAGTGCTTAGCTGGGCTGCTGGGATGGTTTCTAACACATGTGGGGGGTTGGCGTGACGTCTGACAAAGGCGAAACGAACTTGACTGACGTGCTTTAATCTTTAGCTGACAGTTTAGTAATTTTCAATAGTACTAGTCTGCACCACTGTCTCAAAAATTTCATATAATTTTTCTAATGTTCAGTTTTGTGTGTTGTATGAATGCATATTTTGCTTTATTAAAAAGGGTCATTGTGCAATTATTTGTTGGTCGTTATTGAAAGGGTTTTTCTTCAGCCCTTCTACAATCATCATACAGACAAAAGTACGGATCAGGGAAGATAAATTTGAAACCCCAGCAGGCCATGCTGCAAGTATCAATATGGCTTGAGCTCCCACGAGATACTCCAGAATGTCCGTTGGACGTGGGGACACTAGTCCGCGCTGGAAGTATAGGTCCTGACTGACCACGTGCATGGATATGAAGCATGGTGGGATACACTATACTTAATCACAAAAACAAGCACAGGAGTGCATGGCATAACCAAAACACAAGAATCTTGCCTGCTAATTCACAAAACATGCACAGGAGTGCACAGCAAAACAAACACACAAAATACCTTACATAATAACATGAACTCTTTGCTGATAGCTTCAGCCACTGCTTACCACAAGAACAAACACAGGAGTGCATTACAAAACAAATACACAAAAGCCGTTATATACTATCATGAACCCTTTTGCTGGTAGTTTTGGCCATCTGCCACCTTTCAGTGCACCTACACATGCATCACACGGCCCTGCGCCTCGTGCGTGAGCAACCCATGACGAGCTTACGCCGGCCGAGGTCGGATGACAACTTATACAAGAGCCACAATTGTAGTACTTTAAGCATTTTTTAATTCAGTAAAACTTCAATGTTACAAAACACTAAAGAAAACAAAGGCATACTGCAAAAAATCTTTTGCAATAAATTATTGACAAATTATGAAAAAATAAATGTTATGGAATAAAGTTTCCAATTTTTTTATCCGGCAATAGTACACAGACTGGGCATACTTTTCAGATGTGATTTAGCAGTATTTGCAAAAAAAATTACAGAAACAAGAAACATAAATTAAAATTAAAAACAAAGCTATGCCTACGTATTTCATAAAGTTATAAATATTATGTCAAATAATTACTGTTTGCAACAGCAAGAGCATTAAAAAATATAAAATGCTAAATTAGAATTTGTAAATTCTTCTGCAAATTCATACACTAATGTGATTTGCAGTATCTTAAGAAATCAATGTTTGAAATAAAGTCACAATATTCATTCCACCTTCATCATTGATTGTTTTAGTACACAAATGTAGCACAATAAATGGAAAAATTATATATTATACTCATTATCCAAGAATGAAACAACTTTTTAATTATGAGGGAGGAAAAAATAAACAGTATGATGACTTCCAATTTCCAAACATGCTAAAATTAGAAATTCAGTATAGTAAGCTCATATTGAAACCAAGTACTGTATGAAATGAATTTTGAACAAAACATTGTTGGCAAATTATATAACAGCTGAAGTTTGTAAATTAGACCTTTCCTTACTTATAAATAGAACATAATTTTCAGCAGACTTCTTTTCTGCTACACTTTCAAATTTTTTTCTAGTTTTTGCAAGTTTATGACACTGCCTTAACTTTTATAGAAAAAACTATGATAAATACTATCCCTGCATAAACACAGCTACAAAAGAAATTAAACAATTGAAAAACACACAAAATAACAAAATAACAGTGCAGGGAAAAAGGAAGTGGAAGATGATCATGGCCTGATATCAATAATTCAAACAATTCTTGTAAATTCAGTACTAAAACTAGTAAAACCCCAGACATTCACTTGCCTTGTCTCATTGCCCATGCTACACATTTCCAATTTACTGTACTTACTTTCCCAAGTTTTATGCCAAAAGACTAATTGTAAGGAATAGGGACACTATACTAACTAAATAAAATTAAGTCATAAACCTAAAAACAGCACATACATTCATGCCTTACCTGAAATTTGAACCCAAACCCCCAGCACTGTAGGCTACCATTCTGTCAACTATAACAGAAATTGGCTACCTTTGTCTCGCACACTTTTGTTTGATGTGATGTATAATATGATGTATGTATGCTTTTTTTGACATCAACAGACTTTTGTACTACAAAGACTTCATCTGCTTTGTGATATTACTTCTAATTATGATGTGAAGTTAACTTCTCGGAAAAACGTACAGTAGATTCAAAAAATTTGTATGCACAATGTGAGTTTACCAAGTGCACATTATTGTATACACAAAAATATGCTTATTGTGATGGGTGCTTGTAAAAAACAATTGCCTGATTGGTGGCTGGAGAGCAGGGCAAGCTGCACTATCAATCTATTTCAAATGCCATTCTCATGAAAAAATTATCTCCCATACGGCCTTAAGTCAACAACACAACTTATGAAAAGTGCATTTTTAAACCTTTACCCCATATAAACAATCCAATTCATATGCACTTCTCATACATGTTGTTCATGGTAAACTGAGCACTTTTGAAAGCCCTGATTAAGATCCACTTGTAACCAAATTCTGTATTCTTCCACCTTATGCAAAATTAACATTTCCATGGGCCTGACAACTTTTCATCAACAGTCAAGTGAAATTATTACAAAAGTAAATATTTTACAAATTTGCTAATACATACACACATGTATTAAAGAAACAACTGAAATGCAAATAAATAATTTAGATATTCACAAATGTTTATTTTATCAATGTTAAGACATGGAACTACTTTCCCTCGTTCATTATCAACCTTACAGGCCGCATATCAGTCAGTGCGTCATTTTTCAAAGGTCAATTTCAAAAGTGTTCAATTAACTGTAAACTGCCTCTAGTTTAATTAATAAAATTAACAGATATACTTCAAACCCATCATAAGAAATGGCAATTCTCACCTCAGGAGGAAGCGTGGCCATTTCTCCATATTTGAAAATACTATCAAGGTGCATCTCTACAAAATTATGGTGCGAGAGATAGCGTGCTAGAACAGTTTGGCTAGGGATGAGGGTACTTCTTTCTTTTTCCAACTGAACTTCATGTACCACAAACTGCAACAGACGCTGTGGATGTTCCTCTAATGCAACAGCAAGAAACCACAACTCTGCACAAATATCCTGCAAGGGAAGAGATTGTTCACTACAGATTAGGACAACAATTTCCAGATCTGAAAACTGGAAATGTTACATAACTTCACTTTATATTGATTTAATCATGTAACAACATTAATAAAATTATTTCCTAAGATACTAGAGCTGCACAAAGCTTAAACTTGCGGTTGTATTTTTTTTTTTTTTGGTGGTAATCTGAGTTACAATTAAAAACAAGAAATTACTGATATAACTAATGTGCCTGCTTTCCTCTACAAGTATGCAAATAGTTTTGATGAAATTTTTAAAAGCACTAATTATAGGTAGGCCTTTACATCTTGTTCACAGTAATATAATTAGAGATGGAACTAGAAACATATGCAATACTAGTGAGACAATTACAAATACACATATGCCTTACCCAGGACTCAAACCCAGAAACCCTCCTACTGTAACCTGTCATGCATTATGGAGGTAGGATTAGGAGCATCAACATCGGTTAAAATCAATCTAAATTTTACAAAGACTGTTTACTCCTGAAATATTTACAGGGCAGTCATTTTGAAAATCAAGTATGTGAGTCACTTAAATCATGTAAATTTACATGGTCTACTGTAGTACAACTTGTGTGCAAAATTTGGTGTGAGTCGGTTAATTGGTCCTCGAGATATGGTATAGAAGTCCTATTTTCTCATGTGATGCTNAATATTTACAGGGCAGTCATTTTGAAAATCAAGTATGTGAGTCACTTAAATCATGTAAGTGTGCAAAATTTGGTGTGAGTCGGTTAATTGGTCCTCGAGATATGGTATAGAAGTCCTATTTTCTCATGTGATGCTATCTTAATAAATGGAGGACAAAAATGTTTTGTTATTAGCACAGTCTATGTTTGTCATAGACACTGCTAGCAAATTAAGTTTGGTTGGAAATAGTTGGGATATATGACATACCAAAATAAAATATTTACTAAACTGTTATGTTGAAAATGTGTGTCTAACCTTGAGTGTGTGTATGCATGTGTGTGTGTGTGGGTGCATGCATGTATGTGTATGTGTGTGTAAAAGTGAATAATTGGATATGCAGAATTTATAAGTTCTAACCTAAGACTGTTTTTGATTAATCATTTGAAAGACAAGTCTGTTTACTTATCACACCTTTGTAATTTTACCCAAGGTGTTTGGAACATCATTGTTGAATGTGCTTACGTTTCTGTGAATTGAATGTCTGCGACAGTTCCAACAATTGCTAAAGCACAACCATAAAAATACAAAATAATAATTAAATAAACCTAGTACAGTATAAAGTAAGTAAGCAAAGAAATATGAGCAGAATACAAGTTACGGTAGGCCTATTTCTGTGCATGTTTGCCACTATCTTTAAGATTGTCACTGTTATGTACCAAAAATAAGCAAAATGAGTTGCAAACTTGAGATTACTATCTTTTCGTTGAACTGGGTGCTCCTTTGTTTTAATATTTATTCCAATTGAGGCCGTCCATTTAATAAAATAACCAGACATACTGTAACATTTCAGTTAAATCAGACAGTCGAAATTAACAGCTTCTCAATTTTTTATTTCCTCGTTCTTCGTTTCAACCAAATTAATAAATATTATTTACAAATATAATATCTAGAACCAAATTTAAATATAACACCTGAAAAACCACAATGTTACAATACATCAGTATCAAGAGGTTAAATACTGCAGTTATTTCCCCCACAGTTGTGACAGGGTTAAACTCAGTTGCAGCAAAATATTAGGCCTAACGTTTATTATGTGTTATATCGTGAATAACACAAATATGCTAACAAAATGTAAAATAATAACCATAAGAACTATTATCAATACATTGTTCAAGTCATTAAACTGGCCTAAATACTAATACAGGTCTACATTTTAAACATTTATACGTAATGCTTTTTGAAATATACCAGCATTCTTTGAACCGCTGAAAAAAAAAAAAAAAAAAAAACATTTGACGTTAAAACACAGAATTCACATGGCAGTGTTTTTGTTTACATGTAGCGGAAGGATACGTAATCAGTACCCAAAAGTAGAACTTTAGCAGGGCTTCAGGAAAGTGTTAAGTAATTTGACGGGTCGTCACATTTCCCCGTATAAAAGTTAATCACCTTTCCTGAATGTATACTGAATTTACCATACCTGGTGATGAAATGGGGCCCTCATTGGAGCAGCGGGGGTTGCGTCTGACTGGATAGCAGGTCGGAAAAGAACTGATACGAGCGGATGGCGTGTGGGGCAGCGATCGCCTCCCTCTCATACCCCCTCCTACACCCGTTCCAGCAGACAACTTTTCGGCCACGTGGCGAGGTTGCATTTTGAATTGACCAATGAGAAGAGATCGAAGGATCAAGTGCTTCAAGAACCCAGAAATAGACACTTTCGAGAGAACCTGACACCGGGGGCAGAAATTTAGGGGGATTTATCCTCTGTTTGACATAGCTATGGGGGAAGGGTGACGTACGAAACGAGAAAAGGCAAAGATATGTAAAAATATAGTAACATATGTAACTTTTTATTCTTGTGTTTTAACTGTTTTCGGAGGGGGTTTTTGAGATAATTTGTTAAAGGTTTTGTTAAAAAGTTACAATTTTTTGTGATTGCTCTGTTGGTCATATATAAAAGTTCTTGTAGAATCACAGAATAATATAAAGTTTTTTTCAATTGAGTTTTTCTGGGTTCTCCTTCATACACCACACTTTTCCTTTAAGATCTTAGGTTTTGTGCACCGCCTCCTGATGGTTGTTTCGCTGCTATACGTAAAAATCAAAAAGGTTAAGTATTTGAAAAAACAAATGCTGAAGGGACTGAAGGACATATCTCCTGTCTCATGATTTGGAGGCTATCCATTGCAGTAACAGTCAATGACCTATACTACTGCATGGTTGCCAAATTTGGAGGGAAATTGTGGATTGTTTCCCAAAATAACATAAAAACTTAATTTTTTCATGTTGTGCAGTCTTAGGAAATTAAGGTAAAAAAAGGCACTGTAGAGACATATGTTATTGTTGGGTCAAAATCTGACACGTTTTCATAGATATAGGTTAGGCCCTACCACACTAAAATGTTTGTATGACAACAATTTTGAAAATAAATGTCAGACTTATTTAAAAATACCATTTACATGGCCTGCTGTATTACTACTAATTTAAATAGTTTGAAATAAATTAATTGTTTCCAGAGATATGACAAACATTATATTTTTTATGTTGAGCTATCTTACCAAATGGCGGACAAAGGGAATCTTTAAACATTTTATGATTGTAATAGATAAGTTAGTTGAAATTGATTATACAGTTTCATAGATATAGCATACTAAGTTAAAATGTTTACAAGGTGTCCACTTTGAACTTTAGTGTCAGACACACTTAAATATATCAATTACATGACCTGCTGTAGGACTACTTGTTTGCCAAATTTGGTAGTAATTGGTTGATTTGTTCCTGAGATGACAACAAAAAACTTTGTTTCATGTTATGCTCTCTTATAAAGTGGTGGAGAAAAGAGTTTCTGAAGGTACACATTTGATGGTTGTAATAAATACTACCAGCATACCAAGTAAAACTTAAAACATGTTACATGGATTTATAAATATAGCACACTATACTGAAATGTTTATGTGGCTGAGATTTCAAAAATAACTGTCTGACCCACTTAAAACATACAAATTTTCATGGCATACTGTAGTACTACTCGGCTGCTAACCCCCCCCCCCCNTCCTACAAAATGGCAGACAAAAGAGGCTGTGTGTAGACATATTTTATTGCTGTAATAGATATTGCCAGCATACAAAGTTAGGTTGAAATTGGTTGCATTGGTTCATAGATATAGCATACTAAGCTAAAATGCTTTATGGCTGCTATTTTTAAAATAAGTGTCTGACTTATTTAAAACATTCCAGTCTGCAGTACTACTTGTTTGCTACATTTTGTACAAATTGGTTGATTTGTTCCTGAGATATGACAAACACTTCACATTTTTCATATGATGCTATCTTAAAAAGATAAAAGAAGGCTATGTATTAGCACTTTTTATGTTTGCAATAGCCACTTACAGCATACCCAGCTTGGTCAAAATTGGGCAAATGTTGTGGAAAGTATATAGCAATTTAACCAAAAATATTTACATACAGGCCTATGACTGCCATTTTGTCTTTAAGTATTTTTATTCATTATAGACTACTATTAAAATGGGATGTATACATTCAAGTAACACCTAGAAAAAATTTAAATTCCTTTGGGCAGTTCATACAATTCACAATGGCATCCATAAGCTCTTAAACATAGAATATTTAAATAATAATTTTATCAAAGGTAATATTTTAAGCAATTTCCTCCTCAATTTATTATTCTACGAGCACAGAAGAATGTTTTTGAATATTCCATGTAATGTTACATGAAAATATTATTAGCTGCCATCATTTGCCCTACCATGTAGTTGTCTAGTTGTGTTGGATAAAAATATTATCGTGATTTTTTTTTAAAGTGAATTATGTAAGTGAATGAAATGGATAGCAGTAGGCCTAAGTGTTACTTTGAATGGAAGTATAACTGTTCTGAAAAACCAGGGAAGTTTGTGGAAACCGGAGAAAAACAAATTCAGACAATTATTGCATGCAGCAAGTAACATGAAGATGGAAGACATACTGAACTGGAGAAACAGTTGGTTAGCTGTAAATAAGAACTTAGAAAATTCATTGTCGCAAAACTTGTGTATCTAAAGTAAAGTGAAGACAGCAGCAAAGCGTGAAAGAGAAGAAGAAGGTACCAAAGAGTGTGTTGCTAAACTTCACTCGTCAGACCTTTAAACTCTTACATTTTTACAACATTGTATTTTCTGTGGAAAAGACTGTATTATAGAAAAATACAAGCAGCACCCCGAGAGGAAGCAATCAGCATATCCTTTCCGTCTTGTACACAAAACAGGAAAGACTGTAAAAGGTGTGATTTTAGACACATGCTCTAAGTGCAACAATGTGTGGACATCAAAAGTACATGCGAGAATTGAGGGAACTGTGAGTGACTTAGTGGCTGCTGATGCGAGGTAGCATGTCAAATGCAAACACAAATTATTTGAATGCAAAAAAACACCATGCCAAACCCACCAAATATGAACCCAGAATTGTTCAATTCCATGGCCCTAGTAAACCCAATATGCCTGAGAATGCTCTCCTGAAATCCCCACCATATCTAAAGATTCTTTGTAGCTTCATTTCTTCTGAAAATGCAAGACAATAGGATGATTCTTGAAAGATATCTCTCCGATGATGAATGCCCAGAATATCATGGGTATAATATTCATAGAATTAGTGAAGCTGGGACAGAACTGAAACCATCCACTACAGCAAAATATCAATTACTTATAGACGTAGTTCCTTAACATCCTGATACAATGATGACAGCATTAGTCGAAGCTCAGCGCCTTACTAAGCTAGCAAACCAGGATATGACTGTACTTACTTGTGATCAGCAGTTGTATACGGTGGCTGTTGAGGTAATGTGGGTGTATCCTGAAAAGTTATCTGATGTAGTACTGTGATTCAGGGGTATTAATGAGCTTCATAGGTTCTGTTGATACACTAATGGCATACAATGGTTTAGCATAAGTCGTGAATGATGTGTTTTCTTGAGTTCCTAAAATCCTCAGTCGAAAAAAATTAGGTAATTACTCAGTTGAAAAAAATTGGATAATTATAAAGAAATGCTACTTTTTTGATGGAGACATAGTTGACCAACAAAATTTATATATATATATATATATTTTTTTTTTTTTGCATAGCTTACCTGTTTGATATTTACGAGGGCGTAATGATACAATAAGCAGAACATCAAAAATAAAATAGATAAAATATGAGGAGTTCGGCCGCTTTGTTTACGTCGGACGCCATGTTGTATAGCCCTGTAGTGCTGTAATAAAGTAAACCAATGTGAATCAGCAATCACCTGTCTGCTGTGGATGTGTAGACGTTATCGTAGGTTAGTTGGACGGTGCGCATGAGTTGTGACATCCGAATCCGGCCGTGTGAAGGCTTGTGATTTAAGAATGGAGGGTGCAAGTACAAGTGCTTCTGTGTGTGACAGTCTTCTATGTGGCGGGCGTTACCTGGACGTTAACCAGTTTATTGAATTAACGTTGTTTTGGCCTACCCAGGTGAGTAAATTCACATATTACCGGTATGTTTTATTATGCATTTTGTGTTATGTCGTCAAGGGTTTGTATATTTCTGTGTGTGTAGCTATTTGAAATGTAGCAAACCTAACCAAATTCAACCTAACTTCACGATATGTAATGCAAAGGTTTTGTTTGCACTGCAGCACAATGAAAAACGGTATTACGTGATGGCAACCAGTACCCTTTATTAACACATCATGATGTTAGGTTAGGTCTTTTTGAATTTAATGTATTTACATACTAAAATATAATGATAATTTACATATTTTACCCCCATAATTTCCTTGATATTCATAGTCCTCCCCACTATCATATTTATGGTTTGTATTTATTTGTGGTGTGTATTTATTTGAAATATAGGAAAAACCTAACAGAATTCAACTTAACTTCACAATATTTAACGCACATGATTTGCTTGCACTGCAGCGACGAAATACGGTATTATGTGATGACAAACAGTACCCTATATTTACATATTGCGATGTTAGGTAATGTTTGGTTGGGTCTTTTCGCATTTAACGTATTTACATATGAAAATATAAGGATAACATACATATTTTGCCCCACAATTTCCCTGATCTTGATAGCCCTACACTATCGTATTTGTGGTTTGTATTGATAATATTTTGATGCCCCTAGTAAATTCGTCTTCTGTGTAATTAGTAGAGTGGAATTATACCACTCTTCATGATTTTTCTTTTGTTTTCGGAAAAGTCACTATTCTTTACAATTACTATGATAAATTTGAAAAGAACAGTACTCAATTTTCTGTAAGGGGATCATGTGATGCATCACATACATGGACTGTGGAATGGAATCTGGAGTGACATGTGGATTGAAACAACATTTATGAGGTATGGCCATGGGTTAAAGGAAATCATTGGAGTCACTCTGAAACCAGAAACAGTTAAGACATGGGAATTAAGTTTGCATGTGTGCACACAACTGTAAGAACATGTCCTGAAAATAAGCCAGCAAAAGATGCTAAGGATAGACACAGTTTGTCTTGTACTCAGTCATACACTGATCCAATGAATCCTGAGTCTCACCCACAATTGTAAATGTTCAAAATTCTATATGCAAAGGATTACAAAAATTAAGGACTTTGGAGAGAGGTGACCGAGAGAATTTTATAACACCATTCCTAAGAAAGTAGTCATGATGGCTTTAACAAAGAAACATAAAATTGGCACAACTTAGTTGTTTGATATATATACTCACGGGTGATCGGTTTACAAGCAACCTCTCATGATTCCTGGTTCATGAGTTAGCACCAGTCCCNTGGTTTGATATATATACTCACGTGTGATCGGTTTACAAGCAACCTCTCATGATTCCTGGTTCATGAGTTAGCACCAGTCCCTAAGGTTCTGCAAATCAAANATATACTCACGGGTGATCGGTTTACAAGCAACCTCTCATGATTCCTGGTTCATGAGTTAGCACCAGTCCCTAAGGTTCTGCAAATCAAAGTCAAAACTGAAAACATTGCTGCAGGAAACTGTTTCATCTCATGTTAGAAGGCCAACAGACCGAGTGTGCACAATTACTAACGGGTCAACTTTTATGTGGGTCATTCCTTGGCCTGATCATGGCAATGTCAGTGAATATCTGTCCCATTTCAAAGCTGTGATTTTTCGTAAGTTTGAATTGGGTGCGTATACTTAATATTTGACCGATAAAAGGCATACAGCACAAAATAAGTAAAAAAAAGAGGAAACTAGTCTGATCCACCAGATGACATTGACATCTCCACTGCAGTTGCAGAAAGTAATTCAAACAGTGGCAGAAAACAAAAAGTAATCAATAGCACTGATATGCCACAGCATTCTGCAAGACACAGATCATTTTAGTTCATATACAATGCAACACAGGCTGGTTGTTTGTGATTCAACTGTGATCAAGAGGCACAACTAGAAAACTAGTCATGAAGAAGCAAATATAATTACTGCCTTATAAACTATGAACATTGCAGATGAAGGATATACATGTGTGTAGTGAGTGAAGCGATTTGGGTGGCTCTTGACAGCATATATGAGGGTGATTGAGGTGAGTATGGAGCAGGGCCGGAATGTAAGGACAGGGGAAACAGGAGATCCCAGAGAAAACCAGCAGACCAGCGGCATTGTCTAGCATGATTCCCCACATGCGAAAATCCGCGAGTGACCTGGCCAGGGATTGAACCAGATTCACCTTAGTGGGAGGCGAGCAGAATAACCACTCAGTAACCGGGGGCCCTGCTACGAGGATACTGCTTCCAAGGCTTTGCTTCCTGTAACAGTGCAAAACGGTGTTCCACGCGGCGGCACTTTATAGATTCAAACCCTGTTTGGATTATTGCTCACCTGTCATCCAAACTCTCCTTTATCACTTGCCGCTCTATACAATATCAATACTCTCCACACGATTTTTGCTCGCTCAGGCGAAGCAAAGCACCGACATGTAACAATACAATAAATCTTATGAACCATATAAAATAATAATCTGTGGAGTTAAAAGAAAATAAACTGCTTGATGTGTGAAAATTAAATACAGAATACTGTTAATATCCGTTTGGTAATTTTAAAAACACAAAATTAAACTAAAATATTTACCTCATACATGTCAATACACAATTTTAAACGAACCATAAACTGTGATTTTACCACACGGCCTATCACCCTATATGTCATTGGCAATTGAGAAATTATCATATCAGCAAACTCTTCATCCCCCATGGGAGCATTGAGGTGTCTCGTTCTCTCAAACATCTCACTGAAGTGTTGTTCCAGTACTTTTTCCCTGTTTTGGATTGTATTTTTCCAGATGAAGCCTTGCCCTTATGTTTCCCTGGATATGAGCACTCCAATATTGATACAGAAAACTTTGCTTAAACGGCTTGAAAGTGCATTCCTGGTCCTTTTCTAACTCCCACCAAAAAAATGCTCTAGACTTCAGGCTATTTCCCAGACACTGGAGTAGGCCTAACACTTTCTCAGTTAATCTGAATAATTTTCAGTACTCTTCTAACTTTCTCAAATACATTACTGGAGTGTCAAAACTACAATCAGAAAATGCTTGTATCCCTTCCGAACACTGCTTAGCCGGATGAAGTAGCATAGGGGCCGTAGGGTTGAGTATTGAGTAAGTAGGTCGCAATAAATTTTCACGAGTAATGAAAGTGTTAAAGTGAGGAGCAGTCACCCTAGAAGCTTGTGGAGTGTGACTGTGTACTTCCCCATTTTTTAACTCGCTTACAGTTTCATTCACTTCCCATAACTTATTAAAATTCTTGCTTTGTTTTTTTCCAGTTCTGCTTGGCAGTATAATAAGCAGCATTGGTTTGGTTCGACCTATCAATATTTCACTAAAAATTTATTAACTGGTTATAGACATTTGCAAACACATGAGCAGCAGGTAGTTGAACAGTAACATTAGGCCTGTTCTTGACCTGGGTTATCCTGATTTCTAAGCCAGTCATCTGAACCTCCAATGAACTATGTGTTTTTCGAAAGGTGTATGTGTAACCGCTTGGCAACAACCTCTACCGAAATTTTTACACTTGCTATACTAGCTTTGACAGTAGTAAGTTGCTCCTTGGAGTTGTCTAGTGTGAGTGTGATACATTCATCAACCCTGACTTCTAGGCAGTCAAAATTTTCCTACAACACGTAAATTTTTGTTTGTCTGTACTGTACTACTGCTGACTAACTCCGTAACACAACTTTGTAAATTAACAACAGTGGCCGGAGTGCTCTCAAACTTTGCCTGCAAAGAGTGTATGGTGGAAGTGATTTCCGTTTTCAGTTCAGAAAAATGTGTTTTGCGAATCCAATTTGCAATCAAAATTTTCCAATTTCTGACTTACTGACTAAAACCTGTTTTCAAAATTTGAGTTTTGTGAATCCAATCTCTGATTCATGGCCTCAAATCTGTTTTGTAAGTACTGTAAAACCACATCTAGTCAATGGGGTACCGACACTTGGTATTGATGCAGTCCGACAGGACACAACAGAGTCGCCTTCACATCCAACTATTTGAGATCGTGGCCACAGACCTGATGGTACCATACCCCGAAAGAGAATTAAATGTATTATTTTGGCGGTCAGAGACTAGTTTGCTGGTGGATGGAGGCCTATACAATACTCAGCACATGTACTTCCACTATTGCCCATGCCATGGAAACAGACATTTTCCTCCACTGTGGAATTTCCTATCAACTGACAGCAGCTGTGTAGCTAATACAGTCTAATGCCTAACTAAATTGGCAGCCCCAGACCAACCAATCTCTCCAATGAAACTA
Organism: Clitarchus hookeri; assembly: GCA_002778355.1. Taxonomy (NCBI): domain Eukaryota; kingdom Metazoa; phylum Arthropoda; class Insecta; order Phasmatodea; family Phasmatidae; genus Clitarchus; species Clitarchus hookeri. Next base: position 509,529 of record NQII01000303.1, read on the forward strand.
ATTGATACTTTGGATTACATAAACTGAAAAAGTGTAACAAACAAAATGCTGATCAACCCTAGTTTTGGAGAGAGGAAAGTGCATTGACTCACCAACCTCTTCTACAGTGACTGTGCAGCTTTCCACAAGTAGGAGTCCAACATTCCTGTCAGTTATGATGGTCTAGCCATCCCAGCTGCATAGTCTCAAATTGTGAAGGACTGCACACCGGGCCACCGGGAAGAAGTGTGTATCACACAGAACAATCTTCTTCTGCCTTGTCCTGTTGTTCTCAGCCACTTTATTTATAAATATTGACATTCTCTAACACTGAAGTTCTTTTCCATTTGTGTCAATCCACAGTTGCTAGCTGCTTGCTAATACAGTAGTGTTGGGCTGTTGCATCCCTAAACATCTGCACTGAGGTCAACCACTTTAACTAGATACCATCACAACACTTTTGTTCTTGTAAAAGTATCAGCTGTCCACACACACACACACAAAATATTTTTATGATGTATTCCCCAGATTCACGATTCACTCCTGGACAACAAAGTAGATAAGGTCCTAGCAGTGCAGCTTATCAAGACATATATGACAGTTTTTGAATAAAGGAAATCACACTGCTATAAAGAGCTAAGTTTATTGCAATTTTCTAGTATAGTAAAAGTTTTAAAGTAATCCATTAACCCAGTAGTATGCCTAGGGACAGTACTTCTATGGATGCTGAGACTACCCTTAAGCAGGAAGTGGTCATGGTACTACTCGTATTTGATCAAACTGACCTCGGCTTTGAGCTAATGGTCAGGTCTACATTCCTCGAGCTGGCAACCATCACACACACTCATTAAAGTTCAGTTACAAAGTTTTATAGCATGCAGCCTAAATTCAAACATGTACAATTTAAGAATGATTTAGCAATTTCTGTAAACCACAAATATAGCATACCATTTTCCAAACATACTTTTGAAAAGTTATTCAACTGCATTATCACCAACACACCAGTTACGAAGAGTACTGCATAACAATTTTACACAATACATAAAAACAAGCAGATGGGTATGTATGAAAGAAAAAAAAAACACTCCCAAGTTGGCAAGTTACCAGCAAACTTTAAATTGTATTTTGATGTGTAGCGTGAATAAGAATTACCAAGAATTAGCTAATATAAACAGAAAATTTAATTGGAACTGTTCATACTGATAAGTGCAAAAATATCAGGTGCAAAATTAAAGGAATTATAGTAATAATGATTATTAATATCACCTTATGTGTGGCAGACTCGTCCCCAGTATTTTCTTCATATTCATAAGCTACCATTCGCGATTTCAGCCACGCCAGCAAAGCTTTCGAATTGTACGAGCTGACAAATAACCTGGATTTTAATTCATTCCACAGAATTACATTAGCCTGCAGTTTCCTCATTAATAAAAATTCATAACAATGTAAAACTTCCATTACAGCAATAATTCTACAATTGTTTTAATACATTTTTATTTCAGCTGCCACAAACGCAATGCACATCGTTACATGAAAATAAGATGTACATATTTTCTTTAAAATCGTATTATAACACTACAAAACTGTGTCCGAACAAAATAACAACAAACAAAGGTTGGACACCTTGCATTGTATTGAGAGAAACAAAATTTTCCAAGCGTCTGAGGCCGGCGACATTATAAAAAATACAGTATTACTTTTAAATAAAATTGTGCATTATTTGCCACATATATGTGGCATAAACAATAAAAATTATTTCACTAGAACCTGCATTACGGCCTATAGAACTAATCTGAACTAATACGATGCAAAATGCACCTTGCAGGAATCTACGGGTAGGGAATATTTGCAGTCATATTTTTTTTGTGGTAATGTGGCCAACAATAATCCTACGGCCAAAAACAAAACCAGCAGACATATAAATAGAGGATAATGAAAAAGAAATACTCGACAGGATCACAAATACTACTCTTCTCGGTAGAGGCCCATCAGCCATGAAGGTAAAGAAAGGCCATGAGGCAGGGGATAGTAAAGAAAAATGGGCCGGTCACCGAGAACATCTACCAGGACACCAAATTCTTAAGATCAAAAAACAATACCGTGCGCGAAACTAAAGATGAAGTGCACAGTTTCTTTGTTTTCTGAATTCTAGTACCCGACATTGAACTACCTCAAAGAAACACAAATGTCAAAGTCAATGGCAAAAGGGATGAAAGTGTTTGTTTATATCTTAATTTTCAAAAGATAAGCATTTTTATATGAATAAAATAATATTTCCAACAATTTGAATTTAATTAAACAGCATTACCTATTGTTTAGAGGAAGTAAAAAAAATTTTCAAAGCTCTTGTTTAATAAACAGGTGCACATCGTGCTTGTGACTGCTCGCCCAAAGGAATCTGGCCAACCATTGGAACAAGCGAAGGTGAGAGGCTCTACGAAAGCGTCGGGACTATGGCAGCACGTGTGCAGCGACTAATACACAACTCTTCATGCCCCCATGGGCGGATAGGGGATCCCAGGCACTGGGGTGGCCAGGGCTGGATATTGGAAAAAAAAAATTGTTTACATTGGTGATAAGTTAAAGCGGGGCTGGGGGAAACTGCCTAGAAAAGGGGGGGGAGCATATGTAAGGGGCAGGACGATGCAGTTAAACAAATAACACACACACAAAGATGTATTGTACATGAAAATATTTTTTAACTAACGATAAGAGTAAGTAAGCATGTGTCTTACCGTTATAATATTTAACAAATAACAAACTATATTAAACACGTATTTTGTTGATACCTTTAGTGACTGACATCAAAAAGGCCNAAAATATTTTTTAACTAACGATAAGAGTAAGTAAGCATGTGTCTTACCGTTATAATATTTAACAAATAACAAACTATATTAAACACGTATTTTGTTGATACCTTTAGTGACTGACATCAAAAAGGCCACAAGTCGTTTACTATGGATAAAGACGACAATAAAAAGCAATTCAACAGCTGGCTACCCATTTATCGCCTATAGGTTACGTGTGGGTATTAGAAACAGAAGGTGGGCTTATTGGCGAAAAAAGTGATAGAGTTTCATCATGGTAAAGGGCAAATACTTGCTCTCATTTGTAAGTACAATGGTCAGCCCGAACACAATCTGATAAAATAAGTTTAAAGACACTGTATGACTTGAGTATTCAGTGCCGCAGTGACACAGTTTTTGTTTATATAAATGTGTGCCAAATGTATTATAATGCGTACAAATATTAGTATATGACTAATGTGACTTTATTTACCATTTTTAGTAAGTAGAAGCTTTTATTACGTTTATAACATTAGTCGAAAATTTCACTTTCGGTAACATATGTCACGCAAAGTGGGGAGTGTATGTAGTTATCACGAAATAAATTGGTATGTCCCATTTTAAGAAATACGCAAAACCTGTTTTTGTTGATGCTCTTATCAGGGCAATTTTTAGGACTTCAAATAACATGCTGATAATATTTACTATTAGTTCTGCAAAATCGATTCATTTTGGATTTTATTTTCTACTAACAAATTTCTTTGTAATATTTTTACTAGTTGTTTTCCGGCACCCAGAACACACTAAAGTTCGGGGGGGACCTGCTCAATTGCGCTCTCCCCCCACCAGAGTGATGCGCAAGTATCACTCTGGTTAAACCCAGCGCCAAATGAAAGACAGTACCCGCCCCCTCTCTACTAGCACTTTTCCTATCATAATAAAGAGAATGATTCCTATCCTCTGTCTCCTGTAGCATTTCTGTTAAATAAGATAATGCATGAACAATTTTTAATTCCTTCCTGTCGAAAGGGTTTTTACTGTGACTATGCAGGTTTTTTCCCTTTCACTTCTAAATATAGTTTAACTATAAGCACACTTAGGGAGGTTGTCATGGCCAAAAGTCGGCCATGGCAGCCCAATCCCTCTTTGCCGTGATGCATGTCTCCTTGCATGAAATCCCTTCCTTGTAGGCGTATGGGGCTTAGCCCTGAGACGCACTTAACTCCCGTCCCTACCGCGGGCTCATATAACACTTAGTATTAGAGTAGTAAGTTAAAAGAAAAAAAAAAGAACACACTAAACACAAGTTTCCGAAGCTTAACATTCATATTCTGGTATAAACACTTTCCTAAAAAANCGCACTTAACTCCCGTCCCTACCGCGGGCTCATATAACACTTAGTATTAGAGTAGTAAGTTAAAAGAAAAAAAAAGAACACACTAAACACAAGTTTCCGAAGCTTAACATTCATATTCTGGTATAAACACTTTCCTAAAAAANAAAAAAAAAGAACACACTAAACACAAGTTTCCGAAGCTTAACATTCATATTCTGGTATAAACACTTTCCTAAAAAAAAATTAATTTAGAATAAAAAATAAATAAGAGGGTGGCAGAAGACAACTTTGCCTCCCTTCAAAAAAAATTCCTATATCCAGAATACGGAGTGGCTGCGAATATTCAAATTCTTGCCCATGGACCAACTGGCTGGTGTGCAAGCATCATTGTCATGAGCAGCTAGAACATGGGAAGATCAGTACGACATGGCAAAGTGCATAGAGCCTGAAGAAGCCCAACGATCAAAACGGGGAGGGGGATCTCGAGGTGCCACAAGGGCGAAGTGTAGTGAACCTCACTGCTGGATTCTGTGGGCTGCTGATTGCGGATGTGTGGTGAATGGAACTGGAAAGAATCGGATGTTAGAGGCATGACTGACATCAGCTTTCATCAAGACCCAACGGCTAGCCTCCACCACTGGTAGGTCCTGGATGACCCGCCAAGCACTTCGTAGAGCTCACCCAAGACTGACAAATTATTTTGGAGGAGAAAAGTAGTTGACTACCCGGTCCACTACTCCCGCATCAACCCATTGCATGGGGATTCTGCTGTCAGTGTGGAAGAGCGAAGATGGAGTAGGTGCCATGACTGAGCTGCCCAGTTTTCCGATGCACTCTACGAGAATCAGAGGGGCCCTGCTTTAAAATTTCTGCTATCAATATTGTTGTGCTTGTTTGCCAGTGCAGAAATTGACATGTCCTGTTACACCTTTGCAGCTATGATGTTATCTTTACTGGGGATGTCGACCTGAACGTGGTGGTTACACCTCCATGAATCCTGCCTCTGCTATCTGTGCTAGGAGTCCACCCTATCTACAAGACGCCCAGGGTACTGACGGGGTCAGGTGAATGTTCCACATTCATGCCCTCAAAAGGCAACTTTTGAGGACATGAATGTGGAACATTCACCTGACTCCATCAGTACCCTGACATGCCCTCAAAATGCCACTTTTGAGGGCATAATATCTTTGGGCGGTCAATTGTTACCAAATAACCCCACCAGTAATGATGTCACCGCGGAAATGGAGGCAATGAGGGGGCCACAAAAGTTCCACAGTACCAACAACGCCCATCGTGCGCCCCCTCTACAAGTGTTACATTTCCATGTGTGCACGAGCGTGCAGTGCAAGAATAGTAGAAAGCCAGATATATTTTTGAAGTGTGTAGTCACGTCAATTTGTGGCTCAGATAAAATAATGAAGAAATTATCAATGTTTTACAGCCATTCAGGCATGGCTACCCACACCTATCCTGGGGCGAAAGTGGAACTTGCCCCGATCGAGATACCCGATGCCACCCTACAATATGAAACATTTGAGGGTGTAATTTATTTTTAATATCTTTTATTTCGGTGATAATTATGTTTTAAACTCAATGAAACAAGCAACGGACTGTGAGAGACAACTACGAAACTTTTTAACAATACTTTGCATAACAAAGGTAATGCCAACACATTTTTATTTTCCGTGTGATTTGTTTATTCTAATCAAATTGCTAGTGTTCATATGTTTTATAATTGAGGGTTATTTTATGAGAGTGTAATTGTTATTTTTTTTATTTGTCTTTTCTATTTGCTTATACTGCTAGCGCACTTTTGAACTGAGCTCTCGGCGGGTCACCATCATTTTACTTTATTAGACAGTAGCACTTCCCGGAGGTGGACATGTGTCGCGTGCATCTGGGCCTTCATCGTTCGTTGTCTGGTCACCACGTATGTAGTTTACAATAGTTAATTCTTTATTATGGAACCTTAAAAAATTTTCGTCACCCAGATGCAGCACCACCTTTACGTGAACCACTCCTGCATGGTCTGGCACGTTCACTGACATCATGTCATCGGCCCACAGTCGCTGCACCAGTGCGGCCCGCGTAAAACACGCATGCCGTGAGTCCCGATGCGTATCCGCATCGTTCACTTGAGAACAGGCCATGAACTAATACCGATTGATCCAACCGAGTGCCTGTGGTGTCCCTAGAGAGATCTGTTTAGTCAGGATAGGAATCAAGTGTTAAAATGTGAATTAAATAGCATCAGAAATTATAGCCCAACTGGCAAATGCTCGTGTAATTCGCCCTTAGGGGATTGCGAAGTAATCGCAGAATAAATGCACGCCATATGCATATTTATTGAGGCGTAGAGTAGGAAGGCTAGGGTATTTTAAATGTTCTGTATAATTTTCCGAGTGCAATTGCATGTCTAATCAAGCCAATTCGTGATGTGGGAAATAATTAGTATTTCTTTCAACCTGACCGCTCCAGTCGTAGAGTGCCTCAAAACTTAACAGACCTAAATTTATCATGTTATCTGTAAGGCTCCACATAATCATGTTTTGTATTTAAATTAATGCTTAGGAAATAACTCTGAACCCTCCTCAAGCTAAGGGATGTCCATCCCGTATGTTGAAGGGTCCTATTTCCTGTATTTTTTTNAAATAACTCTGAACCCTCCTCAAGCTAAGGGATGTCCATCCCGTATGTTGAAGGGTCCTATTTCCTGTATTTTTTATGTGTTTATGTAATGAGGTCAGTAAACTAAGATACCTCGCGGGATGGTGCGATCTCTCGGCGAGGATGCNTTTTTTATGTGTTTATGTAATGAGGTCAGTAAACTAAGATACCTCGCGGGATGGTGCGATCTCTCGGCGAGGATGCTGTTCGCCTGCGCTACTCCCGACAGTCTGATTCCAGGGGTCGTAGGTGCAGCATGTAAGTCGCATCGCGGGGAACTTTTATTTAGTTTACCAACAGTCTTCCCCGCGTTCGCAGTTCCCCTCCGTCAGTTCAATTTACCGACCCCGGAAGTTTATTTACTATTGTAAGTTTTCGCGTCATTCTTGACCTTTTTGTACAGTAAAGGCTGGTAGGCCTTGTGAGTCAGGTCCGCTTAAATTTGCATTNTTTCGCGTCATTCTTGACCTTTTTGTACAGTAAAGGCTGGTAGGCCTTGTGAGTCAGGTCCGCTTAAATTTGCATTGTATACAACTGTGTACACTATTCAGCAATACAATTTACTTGAGCTAACAAAAATTTGTGAGTTCTCATTTTAGTGTTGTATTCCGGGCTTTAGCCCTAGTCAGGAAGTCAGCAACGCCTCAAGGAGACATCCTTCATTTATAAGGTAATAAAGTAATATTAAGGCGTGCTGGAGAGCCTGAATACCCCGGCTATATATTACATNCATCCTTCATTTATAAGGTAATAAAGTAATATTAAGGCGTGCTGGAGAGCCTGAATACCCCGGCTATATATTACATTTTCCTGTAAATTTGTAGCGTGTGTGTCGGGGGATATAGCCACGTGGTCGTTCGGCCCATGATCCTGAGAACTGTGACTTCGTGCACACCCAGTGAGCTGGCGCCTATTCGATTCGAAATAAGAATATTGTGTAATATACTGACTTTTCTTAACATAGTTACCAGACGATGTCTGCTATACCATCCCCGACCACTCCGGTAACGTTAACACCCCAAGGTTCTGCCATATCAAAGGTGCTAGGATTTTCATCATGTAATTATTTAATTGGCCACATGACATTACTTCTGCATCGGCTACCAACATGCCAGAGCTGTTGCAAACATATAAGTGCCTCCTCGGAGGATGTTTTTGCAGCGAGTAAAATTCAACTCGTGAAAACAGGGGTTTTATTTCACTGCTAGTAGCATCACGACAATATAATTTTAGTGTCATCTACCCACTCTACTACTGCACCCCTTACATGCCATGATTGTTGTGCACGTGCATTTAACCGGCGTGCGAGATGGCCATAACAATCTCACTCGGAAATTAGTGGCAAATGAGGGGGCCTACCTACTCATTAGGCAGGTAAACAGGATTATTACCTAAACAATGTGATGTCACCATCAGTGCAGGGTGAGTCCAGGATGAGTAACGCAGGTGAGCGACCGCGACTGAATAACAGACCCAAATAATGTGACAGAAAAAAGGCATTTCTGCACTCATAAACCAACGAAGTGGTAGACCGATCTTACTGGCTGGGCACAAACAAACTCTGTATCATAACATTGAACTGCTTTTCTGCCAATATGGCTAGAAAATTTGGCATGGATTGGGTTTGAGGATAGAAGACTGTTTATTAAACAAGTGTATATAAAATGTTTTTATACTACCTTTAAACAATTTGTTTGCAGTTTGATTAAATTCAAATCATGAAAAGATAAAAAATTAAGATACAAAAAAATTTGTTCATCACTTTGAACTTAGTGAGTTTGAATGTTGTGTTAATTTGGGGAAGGTCACTGTTGAGTATATACTCAGAAGACTNATCACTTTGAACTTAGTGAGTTTGAATGTTGTGTTAATTTGGGGAAGGTCACTGTTGAGTATATACTCAGAAGACTAATATGTGGTCTATCTTCATGCAGGATGATGTTCTGCTCTTTAAGACTGACGTGGTGGCGGTTACTAGGGCTGGTTTGATGCTGAATTTTTGCCCGGTGCCATAACTCAATGATGAGCTAATTAAGTGAGGATCGTACGGTCGACAGCCCAGGGACACTGGTGAACCTTGCGTCAGTTATTTGCTTGATTGTCACGTACTTACAGCTGCACTCTTTATATAGGATAGCGAGACGATCTTCTGTCTCGTACGCCTGAACTATATTACTAAACACTGGTGACGCTAATAAGGTTGCCCTACAATGATTTAACAATATTTTACTTGTGGAGTTGTTTATTCAATGATATGAAAATGGCCTCAGCCCTTGCGCGGTGAAACATATGTGGCTTTAAGTTGAAAATGCGATGGTGTTGAAAACTCTCCGGTGAGAGTACAGTAGCTCTCCCCTCTGTACTTGAAATAAATAAAAGAATTGTTCCGTTTGGNGTTGAAAACTCTCCGGTGAGAGTACAGTAGCTCTCCCCTCTGTACTTGAAATAAATAAAAGAATTGTTCCGTTTGGTTAATTTAATACAACGTCCGTTAAAAATGATTTCAAACTAACATGCCGGTAATGAGGGCCTCACGGAGCGAGAGACTTATACTTCTGGTCTCGTTCAGGCGCTGACATGAACTGGGGGCGAGCATGGATTCGGCTTCCGCTACCTGGGCGAAAGCCAAAGCCAAGCGGCGAAATGGTGAAACACAACATAACACTGTAACATGATTATATGATGAAAAATTNATCACTTTGAACTTAGTGAGTTTGAATGTTGTGTTAATTTGGGGAAGGTCACTGTTGAGTATATACTCAGAAGACGAATATGTGGTCTATCTTCATGCAGGATGATGTTCTGCTCTTTAAGACTGACGTGGTGGCGGTTACTAGGGCTGGTTTGATGCTGAATTTTTGCCCAGTGCCATAACTCAGTGATGAGCTAATTAAGTGAGGATCGTACGGTCGACAGCCCAGGGACACTGGTGAACCTTGCGTCAGTTATTTGCTTGATTGTCACGTACTTACAGCTGCACTCTTTATATAGGATAGCGAGACTATCTTCTGTCTCGTACGCCTGAACTATATTACTAAACACTGGTGACGCTAATAAGGTTGCCCTACAATGATTTAACAATATTTTACTTGTGGAGTTGTTTATTCAATGATATGAAAATGGCCTCAGCCCTTGCGCGGTGAAACATATGTGGCTTTAAGTTGAAAACGCGATGGCGTTGAAAACTCTCCGGTGAGAGTACAGTAGCTCTCCCCTCTGTACTTGAAATAAATAAAAGAATTGTTCCGTTTGGTTAATTTAATACAACGTCCGTTAAAAATGATTTCAAACTAACATGCCGGTAATGAGGGCCTCACGGAGCGAGAGACTTATACTTCTGGTCTCGTTCAGGCGCTGACATGAACTGGGGGCGAGCATGGATTCGGCTTCCGCTACCTGGGCGAAAGCCAAAGCCAAGCGGCGAAATGGTGAAACACAACATAACACTGTAACATGATTATATGATGAAAAATTATATGAATTAAATTATACATAATAAAACATAATAACTTACATAAATACACTTATAAAAATGTTACATTACTACATAAAAGTTTGTATTGCACTTTTGATGAGATTATGATTGTTGACACTATGTACACTAATGAACCACACTTTGTAGCCTTTCTCCATGGCCCACAAACAAGTTGGTGTGGTGCAGCTGGTGCGGTTGAAACGACTGAGGCAGTCAGAGTGGGCANTATATGAATTAAATTATACATAATAAAACATAATAACTTACATAAATACACTTATAAAAATGTTACATTACTACATAAAAGTTTGTATTGCACTTTTGATGAGATTATGATTGTTGACACTATGTACACTAATGAACCACACTTTGTAGCACTTTCTCCATGGCCCACAAACAAGTTGGTGTGGTGCAGCTGGTGCGGTTGAAACGACTGAGGCAGTCAGAGTGGGCAAAAAGGAGCTCGTGAACGCGCAGTTCACATCAAGACCATCCGCAACGGTGTATGCTTAACTCCACCACAGCAACTCACGGCGTGCCCGAGCGCCGAACACTCGTGCAATGGCAAGTTACTGCAGTGCAGTATACGTGTAAACAGAGCAGTGTCACCACCCCACTCCTCGCTTCCCCGGCTTCACCATCCTAAAGGGGTGTAGTAAGGAGCAATCGCCTGGCTGACGGTGGCATCCGTGCTGTGGCTCCGCCCTAATGCATCACCACCTCATCTGCGGCTGACTCCGCCAGGGACCGCCTGGACACCATCGATAGTGCTCAGGAGGCCCACGAGTGCCACCTGCAGCTGGCATGGTGAGAATGGGGTGATCCTCTGTCGAGGTGGGTACCACGATGCTAATTGTTATGACACACACAGGTAATGCACTAGCTTCCTCTGGCTTCTGCCACAGTGGCTGAGGTAGTGCTAGTGGCACCAAGCCATAGGTGGTGACCTGAATCGCGCGTTCACGAGCTACTTTGTGATCACTCTGACTGCCACAGTCGTTTCCACTACACCAGACACACCACACCGACGGGCTTGTGGGCACGGGTGAGTGTGTTCATAATTGCATCAGTGTATGTATTCAGTGTTATTAATTGTATCAGTGTATACAATTTATATCATAATTGTCATCATGAAAGACAGTCGACACAGCCACAGCCAGGGACATTTGACATCGTACACTTGGCAATACTGTGGCTGGTACAATGGAAACGTTTAGGATTAATATAGTCATTTTTATTGTGTATTTGTATAAGGGTAAAATTATGTTGTCTTAGGTTAATTTAATTAATGTCACTTCCATCTCATAATCATTTTTTTTAGTGTATATTGTGCTTCATCGTTTCGCCGCTTGGCGTCGGCTGCGCTCAGGTAGCAGAAGCTGGCCCATGCTTCCCCCCAATTCTCTTCAGCACTTGAACTCATCAAGACTTGTAAGTCTCTCGCTCCGCAAAGGCCCTCGGTGCCGACATCTTAAGCTGAACTTGTATTCACTGCAATAGACCACTTCATGAACCAGATCATTTATTTTATTTGTTATAGCGCCGAGGGGAGAGCTACTTTCATCGGAAAGTTTTAACGGAATTGCGTTTCACATTATAAAGCCAGGTGTTCACCGTTTCCGGACCATTAATGCCACGTTTTGTACTAAAGTTGTGTGTGTTCATTAAGGAGTCGCAAGGAATAAATAACTCCACAAGCATCGTAAGTGTTTCATTTGTAATTTAATTAAGGCGTGCGAGGCGGCCTACAGCCTCACCATCATATGACGGAAGTGTTAACCAGAGTCCCCTAGGCTGACGACCGAAACGAACCTCATTTCATCAGCTCACCGCAGGGCTGTGGCCCCAGGCACATATTTCCTACATCATCAGCTCTGGTAACACCATGCGTCAAGTTGGCTTTCCCAACTAGGGGCGAGTATTTCTCCGAGCCATTGCTTGACAACGTCACCGCAAGTGAACTGTGTTTTTAACCGTTATTTAAATTTACGTAAAAATGAAGTGCCGACATATTCCTACTTGTGGCACGCGCTTCACCCATGCCAATCTATGTTTAGACTCCATAAGCATCAACTGACTGGGGACAATTTTTGTTTTATGTATTTTCCTCTAGGTATAGTGTGTGTAAAAGTGTATATGTTTATCTTGCAGCAATCAACAGGTTTATGGAATCGAATACATATGTTTCCAGCACTACGTGCAAGTAACCTTAACAATCGGAAAGTGCTTTGTCGTTAATAACTCAGTAGCTTGTGTAGTTTGTAGAACACGTAAATTTTGTTAGGGACAATATTCAGGCTCAAATTAGCTAAGGGAATGTTTCCACCCACCTAATGTAATAATTAGAGGATTAACACTATTTGCACTTTTCTTTTACGCTCACGCGTTTCCGTCTTTGTATCTCTTCACAGTAAGTGGCTGGAAAGATGCAGACAGCCATTGATTCAGAAGTGGGCATTCATTGGAGAAGGCTGTGCGGTTCGCGACTCCTGGGTACTTCAATTTCTCTGTCTATTACCACTAACAATTGTTTTTTAATCTTTTATGAACCAGAACATTAATTTACGTTAACTTCATCGCCCGGGAGGAGTGCCTCGCCATGTCCTATAGACTCAAGGTCCCAGGGGTGTAACTTCATCATGTAAATTTGGAGTGCACACACTCACTTTCCCCTTTAAGCCCCCAACAGGATTAGACATCAGTTTCTGCTTAATGATGTGAGAATCGTCAGCTGGTTTGTATTGGTGGAATGTCAATAAATTACTTTAACCCCAAGTCAAGCATTTTGATTGCAGGCCTTGCCTCTGAGGCATTTCGGGATCTGGACCCACACCAACCAGCCATTTTCAGGGTTTTCAAGTGTTTTTCAGTGTAATATGTACTTGTAATATTGTTTAATTGGCGTGTGGAGTGGCATTATAACTCCTGCAGCTAGCTAACTTAATACCATCATAACTGTTCACCTCACAACGGGCACCCACAACGGTAACGGGCCGACCGTGACTGCCCATGGTTAGCAGCCTATTGCACCGTTAATAATAATCCATAATCAATTGAGATGTAGAGGATCGGGAGAACAGCCTAGCCACCTGGGTGACTCGGACACGACCCTCAACAGCAGAGCAGCTGGTAAGAAATCTACAAGATGTGTCTGGTGAGTGTTTCCCACCAAAACTGCATATGAGCAACAGTGTATCTACCACATCTCTGCCATTTTCCAACACCGACCTTACGTCATATGGTGCCCTTGCGGTGTGGCTAGAGAAGCTAATTTTTAATATTTTTCAAAATTTTTAACAATTCCAAAACTTGCATTTTCAAACTCATTCTAACATGGCACCCTTATAGTATCGCTACAAAAGCCATTTTACCACATTTNTAGCCATTTTACCACATTTAGCAACTTTTGAAAATTTTCAAAAGATATATCTTCAAATTTTGTAATGTTGTGTTCAAACTATTTTTTTAACATTTCAAATGTGCTAGCTGTTATGACACTCATCATAGGGCATCCTAAATGTGTTACAACAAACTACATGTCATAAAAACAGCAAACAAAGTACATAATTTTTTAACCAACTTACAAGGGTTGGAACTGTTTGTGAACTTCAAAAGTGTCAAGTGTATCAATATAACACCATCTAGATGTGTCTCAAAACACCCTTCAAGCGTTATGTATGTGTAAATAGCCAAAAAAAATTGCTCGCAGACCGATAGGGTGGACTGCCACTGGTGGAGAGTTCCACTATCCTGCACCAGCTGTAGCTACAAACTGTAACTGCCGCACTGCTTATTCCATGCTCAGCTTACGCGAGCAAACAAAGGGGAAAGATGGCTATTCATAATTCAGCAGGAAAACTGGCAGTCCTGTGCAACAAATGTGTGCGCTTTGTCGCGAACACAACCACCACAGAATTTTTTATGATCAATCATATTTGTCACGGTAAACGCACAAATAGTAATCGAAGGTCACGTTCCTCGATTAATCATACAAATCAAGTACCATGTACCACAGTACTAGAAATGACCGTAGGAATACCAGCCGAGCTGTGTTGGACCTGCATACACGCAATCAAAATGCTTAGTTTGTGAATCCCCTTTGGGAAAACTGTATCAGTACCAACAAGAGAACATGACAGAAGCACAAACAAAATCTCGACCAATGCAATTACGAACGTACAAACTGTCCACAAATTTTGTACGATGCAACGGAAGGAGACAGAAAATCATAACTTGCGTATACTGTTACCAGACATAACACCCCTAGTGCAATGCGCCGCAGGAACGCGTGCGCATCTGCGAGGGACAGTTTGGATGTGTATGGTGTTACGACAGTTCATCAGAAGCGACGCTAGACTATCCAGACTTACTCAGGGGTAATTAATTACCACCAACACACGGTTAACAGCCCGTTTTCTGCGGTGCCGGGAACAATGTAGTTAAGTGCTGGCTTTGTGTGCATCAGGCTGAAATGAACCACGCGTCCACGAGCTCCTTGTGCCCACTCTGACCACCGCAGTTGCAACTACTACACCAGTTACACCCGGCCGCACCAACCACATAAGGCCAAGAGTGCGTAGTGCAGGTCGACAAGAACAGAACATGCACCGTCTTGCAGACTAGGATTACGTAACTCAAGAGACAGCCCTACTTATTTATTACAAGAGGTAACTCTTTTAATAAATATGTAGGCGATCCAAAACTATGTTTACCCAAAAGCCACAGCCGTTGGGCGCACTGGCAATTGCTTGTTGCTTTGTAGCAGCTCGCACCACGACCTACGACGTGATCCACCATCAAGTGGCATCAAACTGACTTGTAGGCTGAAGCTGAAGTGATAAGTGTCTCAAATTGTCACCAGCAGTGTGCAGCATTTTTACAAACACATTAAACACAGTCACCGCATTCACAGCTACAGTAAGGGGTCTGTTTTATTGTGTTAACAGCAATCAAGCATGGCATTCCACACCCCTTTGCCCAGGTGGACTAATCCATCTCTTAAGGAGACAGCCATCTGGCAACACTATAGCCAGTGAAATTCAGACACTTTTTGCGAGAAATGTAATATAAAGGGAGATTGCCTATAAAGGCCTCCATCCTTGTAATATGTCATTTAGTGCGGTGACACGCCCCATCAACTTCAATCTTAACAAACTTATGTTAATAGGGGTGTCACAAATGTGTTCATCTAATTTATACAATTTTTCACCATTGCAATCATATCACATAGTGTTCACGTTTTGTTTTATCATTCGCCATTTGACTTAGGTTGTCATCACTCGTGACGGAAATCAAGGTCACTCGGCCAGTTCGTTTCAGCACTCGAACCAGACCGGCGGCGTTGGTTGCCCGCTCCGCGAGCCCCCTCGGTACCATTATTTAGGCTGTAATCATTTCACTGCAATATTAAATTAATGAACTGGAACATTTCTTTTCTTTCTTCTAAATACCGAGGCGAGAGCCACACGCCCTCTCACCTGAGAGCTTAACNAGGCGAGAGCCACCCGCCCTCTCACCTGAGAGCTTAACGCTATTGCATATCAACATAATACCACATTTATTTCACGCTAAGGTCACCGGCAGACCGTAAGTGCTGGGTCCATTTTCATGCATTATTCACCTGTAAGCAAGCACAGTAAAAAAAACCACTTTACAAAGTTAAACATGTGTTGATTAATTGTAGGTTACTACACCCATTGTAGCATCACCCACAATTTCATAGTACATTTCAGGCGTACGAGATGGCCTAGTCTCGCCATAAGGTATAAATAGTGCAAGTGCAACAGTAAGTACGTGACAACATCAACAGGTAATGAAGGAGCAGGAGATTGTGGAACAGTCACTCTCACCTTACAATTCCTGGGTCATTATAGTTCCGAAGAAAGATGGGCAGCTAAGATCCTCTGTGAATTACAGGGACCGATACGACGTGATGCATCCCATCGCACTGCTGGCCATTAACATAACTCACACTCTCTAGGATATAGGAGAAACCAAAATCTTCAGTAAACATGCAGTTGGGGTACTGGCAGATTGCAGTACATCCCGGCAGCAGAAAGTACACCGCCTTTACTGCTCCAGAGGGCAAAACCCTGCAATTCAGAGTAATGCCATTCGGACTGAAGAATTCCCCCACCAACTTCCAAAGGCTGATGTCTACAGAGGTCTTCACAAACTTTATCGGCCAATTTTGTTTCGCCTATCTTGACGACATAATTGTGTACTCAAAGACCTGGGAAGAGTACTGTGGACACCTCCAGAGTACTAGAAAGACTTGAATTGCGTGGCTTACACAGTAAACTCTCCAAAAGTCATTTTGGAGAAACCGTCATTGACTACCTGGGTCACGTAGTCACACCCGAGGGGATCTACCCCGAAGTCACCTCAATATGGGCCATAGNTTTGTGCGTCCCCCTGACCTGTTAACATTTTCACTCCTGTGCCTTTCTTTTCTACTTTTTATAACTACCTCGGACTTAGATGATAATCNGAAGGAAACACATTGGCGGTAGGGAGAAGAACACCGCAACACATTTCTAAATCTGAAGCGAAGCTTCCAGGACATTGAGCAACTCCACAGACCACAAGCTGTAATTTTGGAAGTTTCAAATTTGTAGTTTTTCATTGATGGATATGGGATCCATATCATGTTGCTCTATCTAGGTCAGAAAGATCCTGGGAAACACTTCCTGTAACCGCAGCGAGTATTGAAATTGTAGTGAGCCTGGCAACACGTGCAGTGGTTTTCTGCTGTATATTGTTTTTATTTATAAGTTTTATGAGTTTTATAAACGTTTCAATATACCAAGAAAGTGTTTAAATCAACCAAACAATTTCTGTTACATGTGTGGTAAACTGACCAAGTCTCAGAGGCGAAATTTCACACCACTTGTGAAAAAATGGTATGAGCTTTATTTTGGGTGTAAAGCTGGTGATTTCGATAAAGACTGGGCCCCAAATATATGCTGTGTATTATGTGTTAGGCTTCTCACTGGATGGAAAAATGCTACTCATCATAAGCCGTTTTCAGTACCTATGATTTGGAGGAAACAGAAGGACCATTTAACTGACATTAAAGGAATTAATTCCAAACCAAATATATATTTAAGTATCCCAATTTGGCTTCTGCAATGAGACCTGTGCCACATAGTGTCATGTCCTTAAGTGATAACTCANTATATTTAAGTATCCCAATTTGGCTTCTGCAATGAGACCTGTGCCACATAGTGTCATGTCCTTAAGTGATAACTCAGACTCCGACCCAGTTCATACTGAAGACGAAAGAAAGGAGATAAGTGACCCTACATTTGAAGCAAGTAGTTCATCAGAACCTCACCTTTTAACTGAAGAAGATCTTAATGATCTTGTACAAGATTTAAATTTGTCTTAACAGTAGGCTGAGCTTTTAAGTTCTAGGCTCAAAGGTTGGAATCTACTCCAAAAAGATACACGGATATGCATTTATCGTAGTCGTGATAGTGATTTCAGTGAATACTTCTCTAAAGAAGCCCATGTAGTTTTTTGTAATAATGTTTGTTCATTAATGGAGGTTCTTGGACATCAACACCAGCCAGATGAGCGGCGATTGTTCACAGACTCATCAAAAGTTAGTTTGAAGGCTGTACTACTGCATAATGGGAATGAATTACCATCAATACCTGTCGCGCATGCCAGCGATATGAAAGAGACATGAAAATATTAAATTGTGGTTAGAAAAAATTGACTATACTAGAATATCTGTGGTAATTTGAAGATCACAGCTTTATTGTTAGGTTTGCAACTTGGATACACGATAATTCTGCTGTTTTTTGTGTGAATGGGACAGCAGGGATAGGAAGTATCACTACATAAAGAAACAAAGGCCTAAATGTAAATCTCTTATTCCCGGGCATAAAAATGTTACAAATACCACATTAGTGGATCCCGAAAAGGTGTATTTACCTCCCCTGCATATAATTTTATTTGTAAAAGCAATGAATAAAAGTTCTGCTGCATTTATGTATCTGAAATCTAAATTTCCTAAAATAAGCAATGCTAAATTGAAGGAAGGAATATCTATAGGGCNCATTAGTGGATCCCGAAAAGGTGTATTTACCTCCCCTGCATATAATTTTTTTTGTAAAAGCAATGAATAAAAGTTTTGCTGCATTTATGTATCTGAAATCTAAATTTCCTAAAATAAGCAATGCTAAATTGAAGGAAGGAATATCTATAGGGCCACAAATAAGATCACTAATATCGGATGATGAACATTTTGATGAATTGTTACATCCACCGGAAAAAGAAGCGTGGAAATCATTCAAAAATATCTGTTGTGGATTTCTTGGCAATAATAAAGAAGAAAACTATAGTGAAATAGTGAGTGATCTTCTGACGTCGTAGAAAGGAATGGGCTGCAACATGTCTTTGAAAATGCACTTCTCGGACTCTTACCTGGACTTCTTCCCTGAAAATCTTGGGGCTATCTCTGATGAAATTGGTGAGCGTTTTCATCAGCAGATTTCATAAGTACTAATTCTTTGAAAACTTTAAACACGTGCCACAAAAAAATCCTGCCTGATGGACAATGCTTACTACAAGTTGCTCAGTGCGCTGTTTTACAGAGATTTTTTGGGACATGGGGAGGACATATATTTTTTTTAGGATATAATTTGTTGAAGAGGACATCAGAATACTAAATTAATATTTCATTAAAACATGTTACTTTCTNTTTTTTTTAGGATATAATTTGTTGAAGAGGACATCAGAATACTAAATTAATATTTCATTAAAACATGTTACTTTCTCTCTAGAAACAAATGAAGACTGGCACCATTTTTAAGTTTTTTGGGTTGAAGTAAATTAAAATGAGTGGAGAGATTTGGGTGGCTCTTAACAGCGAGATCTTGAGAGCTGATGCGGGTAAAACGAGGCGAGTAAGAAGCAGCGCCTGAATGGATTTAAAAGATCCAGTGAGCTAGTACAAGAGGTATATCAACGCACTTACAAAATAAAAAGCCATTTTTGTGCATTTATGATTTATGACTGTCCCTGAATTTTTGTAAAATAGCTCTTGCAGAGCATACTAAGTGAGTTAATACAATGCTTTGCAGCTTCCAAAAATAAAATGCAGTAAAATTCCAATTGACATGTAACTTGTGTTTAAACTATGGATCCTAAACTTATTTTTGAAGCTGATGTCATTACAAGAAGTATATACAAATTTAACAGTTTCTTTTGGCATAAATGTGATATTATTAAATTTTTCCCTTCAAGCAGTCTTACAAAATGAAAAACTCTGCAAAATGATTTTATTTGGGGAGCAAGCCATGAAATGATGATGGTTCAATAGGTGTTTTTCATACATGTCAATATTTATTAAAGTACCTTTGACATTTACACATGTTCATAAAATTTTATTACTACATCATTCAAATGTAACAGCTGAAAACAGTACATTAACCTGCCTGTTATTAAACTGTAAAAATATAAACTTTTCCTAATATGAAACTTTAAACTCTTTTAACTAAGGAACAATAATCTAATGTTTTTATAATTTATTCTATGCACGAGTTAATTTACATGTTATTAAAATCCTGATTTAAAGTTTTATATTAAAATTTAATAGAGATGCACAATAAAATAATCTACATTTACAATAATTACAGTTATAAAAACTATCAATTCATCAGACTTTTTCACAAAATATTATGACTCCTACAAAACACTGCCAACATACATTAGCATAAATAACATTAACAGTACCACTTAAAGAAGAATTACAAGTTTCTTCCATATATAAATAATAAAGAATCTGTACAAAACTTAACATACTTCTGCTACATATGCAATATTTTGTTCACACTAATATATTAATATTCAAGACCAACACTTATTTCATAAAAAAAATTACATCTGCAATTACACACATTTCCAACATCAAATTATTACAAAACACTTTACATTATTAACAATACTTGTATTTTAATGCATAACACACATTCTAATTACATAAAAAGTAAAGATGGGCCAATTTCTGTTTGTAATAATATTCTGAAATTGAAATACAAAGTGTTGACAAAGTAATGACACTGCACAAAAAATGTGATGCTAAAATACAAATATCAAAATGCAGTTGTCAACTGATAAATCCTTGGAATTTTCTTTTTAAAACATTTAAACACTCTACATTTGTTCATATCAGGTGCGTAATGTATATGATATGCACTAGTATTACCTTTTAAGTTCTTCGGATATTGAGAAAATTGCACATTGTGAAACTGATAAGAATACAGAAATAATGAGCAAAAATGAATGCTGGTTGCCAAAGTCATAAATTTTTATCAAGTTTCTTAAAGAATGTACTACATACACGAACTATAATAAAAGAACTCAAACCACAATCTCGTATTTTAATGCATTTTAAGCAAATATCTAGTATTAGATTACTTTCAGGCTGTGGTGTTTTTATCTTTACATGACTTTGCTATTTTACAGCAAGTAGGAAGTTCTGAAATGAAAAAAANTTTCAGGCTGTGGTGTTTTTATCTTTACATGACTTTGCTATTTTACAGCAAGTAGGAAGTTCTGAAATGAAAAAATTAGTGTATAAAAATAAAGCAAAAAAAACACAATAGGTATTTCCAGCAAAGAAATTTACGCAATAACATTTGTTTCCTTTCACAAAATGATGTTCATTTTAAAGAGAATTATTATCAACTACACGTAAATTTTAAAATATTTTTGAATGCCAATTTATTTTGAAAGTGAATTCTTGCTTTGCTCTCGGAAATCACTAAGAAGTACAAATGGGTATTTTATTCTACAATGTAAATTATAATCATTGTGTCTACTTGTTGCTTGTAGGATATGAAATGTGTTACTGTACACCGGCAAAATAAGAGCACACACTTTAAAGGCAAGGGGAGGAAGTTATTTTTAGAATCATGCAACGGTGTAGTTACATGGTCATTCAGCATGGTGTTACTCACATGTAACATAGTCTAGGTTTTTATTTTTTAGGGAAATATCACTTGCAACTTATTAAAACCATTTATGCATTTAAGTTAAAGATTGTGCATTTTTGTTGTGTGAAATGGCTTCCACCTCAGGAGAAAAACTACAAGCAGGTGTTTCACTGGCAAGGCTACACATCACAGCACTAAAAATTCCATAATTATTAAACAGTGGCAATAAAGCTTAAAATAAATTTTAAGGAGAGCAATGATACCAACAGAATATCTGCCTGTTGTAATGGGTAATTTTTAGCCTCCTGGCAGCTGTGCGCGAGGCACTAAAAAGAAATAGACTGCAATTGACAACACAAGCGGAAACTTGTCAATATCAGCACATACAGTCTAAGCATAGTGAGCTTGGTGAAGTGTGGCACGCCTCGGTACGTAGCTAACGGTACTGATATTCATATCCCATACATTTATGCCTATTATCGTATTCTTGCTGCTAAAGTGTAACCAGGACCTGTACTCTTTTGATTTCTGAGAAAATATATGCAAGTTATACAAGGGTAAATACGGGATTTAACTGTCACATGCTCACGTTCACACCAGAGGGGAGGGATGGTATGTTGCCTGTTTTTGTTTCCAGATTATCATCTAAGTCCAAGGTAGTTATAAAAAGTAGAAAAGAAAGGCACAGGAGTGAAAATGTTAACAGGTCAGGGGAACGCAAAATAAAACANTTTCAGGCTGTGGTGTTTTTATCTTTACATGACTTTGCTATTTTACAGCAAGTAGGAAGTTCTGAAATGAAAAAAAATAGTGTATAAAAATAAAGCAAAAAAACACAATAGGTATTTCCAGCAAAGAAATTTACGCAATAACATTTGTTTCCTTTCACAAAATGATGTTCATTTTAAAGAGAATTATTATAAACTACACCTAAATTTTAAAATATTTTTGAATGCCAATTTATTTCAAAAGTGTATTCTTGCTTTGCTCTCGGAAATCACTAAGAAGTACAAATGGGTATTTTATTCTACAATGTAAATTATAATCATTGTGTCTACTTGTTGCTTGTAGGATATGAAATGTGTTACTGTACACCGGCAAAATAAGTGCACACACTTTGAAGGCAAGGGGAGGAAGTTATTTTTAGAATCATGCAACGGTGTAGTTACATGGTCATTCAGCATGGTGTTACTCACATGTAACATAGTCTAGGTTTTTATTTTTTAGGGAAATATCACTTGCAACTTATTAAAACCATTTATGCATTTAAGATAAAGATTGTGCATTTTTGTTGTGTGAAATGGCTTCCACCTCAGGAGAAAAACTACAAGCAGGTGTTTCACTGGCAAGGCTACACATCACAGCACTAAAAATTCCATAATTATTAAACAGTGGCAATAAAGCTTAAAATAAATTTTAAGGAGAGCAATGATACCAACAGAATATCTGCCTGTTGTAATGGGTAATTTTTAGCCTCCTGGCAGCTGTGCGCGAGGCACTAAAAAGAAATAGATGGCAATTGACAACACAAGCGGAAACTTGTCAATATCAGCACATACAATCTAAGCATAGTGAGCTTGGTGAAGTGTGGCACGCCTCGGTACGTAGCTAACGGTACTGATATTCATATCCCATACATTTATGCCTATTATCGTATTCTTGCTGCTAAAGTGTAACCAGGACCTGTATTCTTTTGATTTCTGAGAAAATATATGCAAGTTATACATGGGTAAATACGGGATTTAACTGTCACATGCTCACGTTCACACCAGAGGGGAGGGATAGTATGTTGCCTGTTTTTGTTTCCAGATTATCATCTAAGTCCGAGGTAGTTATAAAAAGTAGAAAAGAAAGGCACAGGAGTGAAAATGTTAACAGGTCAGGGAGACGCACAAAAAAAACAAAGAACTTAATCGTATAAGTTAATGTACTCGCCGCAAATACTTCTCAGCTGAGACCCAGAAAATGTGTCAAATACAAAAGCTGATGCTGATGCTGTTCCTTTCTTTCCCTTGTACAGCTAACAGTCTGTTGTAAATTACCAGAAATACTTGCAGCTCATTATCTCTCCTGGTTGCGCAAACATCTTTGCCACCTTGAAAACATAAATGCTAAAGTGAGCTACTAAAATATTTATAACTGTACATTCTTTGGTACTTTGCCATTTACCAGACTTTCTGGTTTATGGGACTATACTTCCCCGCAATTAGTGCGGTAAACAGAGGCNAGACTTTCTGGTTTATGGGACTATACTTCCCCGCAATTAGTGCGGTAAACAGAGGCTCTACTGTACTTTTTTTGACATCCCACAATATCCATTGTGATATTACATCTAAAGAAGTACTGATGGAGTTGATATGAATAAAACCTGCTTACTGTTATTTGGTCTAAGGGAGGGGTTTAATACTAAATGTTGAATCTGAATTTTTNACCTGCTTACTGTTATTTGGTC
Source organism: Clitarchus hookeri (assembly GCA_002778355.1). Classification (NCBI taxonomy): domain Eukaryota; kingdom Metazoa; phylum Arthropoda; class Insecta; order Phasmatodea; family Phasmatidae; genus Clitarchus; species Clitarchus hookeri. The sequence goes on from NQII01000303.1 coordinate 533,170, forward strand.
TAAGGGAGGGGTTTAATACTAAATGTTGAATCTGAATTTTTTTTTTACTCGTGCTTCCGTATTAAATGTGGTTCACAATAAAGTAAATACTCTTAGAAAAAAACCTTTGAAAAAATCACTGCCTGTAACTGCATATATTTTAACGTAAGCAATGACTGCAATACTTAGAGTAAAGTTGGCAGTTAACTACGAGTAGTAGTTCCATGTTTTACAGTCTTACTAGTCGTAAAGTTAAAATTTCTTGTTACCCACAATTTAGTTTCTTTTTGCTGTATGCAAATAAGAATAAAATTTGGCATGATTGTAAAACATTTATGATTCTAACTCTTTCACGTAATCAACTGACTGAGTTGCAATGTTCAAGTTAGGGTTGTTTTGTTTTGGTTTTCTTCTGGTCTGTGCTCGTGTTTCCATAAAACAGTGGTTTAAGACCAATGTAATTTGAAATGTCAGATTGTAACTCCTGAAAGAAAGTATTCCTTAACGTAATAAATAAAACATTTTTACATATGGTTTGAGTGAACAGGCATTGTTTGTTATTGCTTTTTGCTGTATTCCCATATAGTTTCTTGCCCAAGAAATTCTTGAAATATACATAATTTTGCCAACCTGGAGCATGTGTTACTTCATGCTTTTTAAGTCTCCAATAAACTCCAAGAAACTATGGAAATGTGTCTTGTTATACTTGCGTATGTGTTGCGTTTCTGAAAGCATAAATAAATATGCAAGTGTTGCCGTATTTACGCAATTTTATGAGTTAACACCTTAGCACATGTCACTCATTTTGAAACACCACCACCATGAAAATGTTTCTACTGCAAGTGAAACAATATCAATATGTTAAAACAAAATCACGTCTGTCTGAACAGTTTAATTTGTATGAGCCGATATATCAAACAGTAAGTATGTAAGAACTCACTTCCACGACTAACCTTCAAGGTACGTAATATGGGGCAAAATTAGATTCTGATTAAATGTGTGGAAGCAGTTTCATGAAATACATCATCATCAGCTAGGTATTGTATTTTTAGTATTCTGGTGAAGTTATTTTAATATCAGTGCAGGTATTTCAATTTTATAACTGAAAAGTGATTTTTTTCGTAAGCAAAGCAGTAGTTCCTAGAAAAAACATTAGCGTATGCACTTGAAAGTGTACCTTTGTTAGGAGTATGACGCAAATGTATTAATGGGTAAGCATTTCAGCTTTTAACACTTTTTAAAGGTGAACATTCAAAATATCTTGGTGTTGTTTTTATAATGAGAAAAATAGTNTAAAAACTGTGTGGCTGGACAAATTTTCACAGAACTTGAATCAAGTCATAATTATTACTGTGAAAGTATGCTTTACAAATTTCAATCAATTCTGTCCAGCCATTTAATTTAATGACATGACAATAGCTTTCATTACTCTTAATGCAATAGCAATGCCCAACATTTGCTTGTGCGTAGTTTTGTATTAGAATATTGATTTGTGAGGTATTTATGCATTGTAGTTTTACTCATTATCTGAAAGTGTACCTTTGTTAGGAGTATGACGCAAATGTATTAATGGGTAGGCATTTCAGCTTTTAACACTTTTTAAAGGTGAACATTCAAAATATCTTGGTGTTGTTTTTATAATGAGAAAAATAGTAAATGTTAAACTCTTATGCTATTCTGTTGACAACCTAAACCAAATACATTTTCTTGTGACCTCGGAAGTGTTGACCAAAGTTAAAGGCATTAACTTATATCTAAACACAAAAAAGAATCACGAACATTCGGCAATATTCATAAAGCAATATTATTTACTGAAGTTAACATGCACATGTTTATAGTACTGATTACAGTATTGATTATTTTTGTTGTTTATTTAATGAGTATGCAGTGGGCACATGAACCAGCTGATGTAAACACCAGCTGAAAGTCACGTGGCAGTGTTTATTTTGATATAGGCTGTTCACGATAAAGAGAGCACTTTTGACGCCCTGGTTACTTTTTCCTTTCAGCATTTTTTAAATCCTTTAACCACCTTTTCATATAAATATTGCCATGTAAGTAATAAACACAGTGTGTATATTCAACTGCACTGGGAAGTTAACGTCTAAGGCTACAATAAAATAAATTTATTAACTATTATTTCAAATGAGAGGGCTTTCAAGTGCTCACTTTACCAAGAACAGAGTTTCATTACCTCTAACTATTTCCTTGTAATTTATTTAAATCTTCTCTTTAACACCACTATCAATGAAATGTGGCAGGATACAAAAACCTGGTGTGATTTTTAGCTAAGCCTCCAAGCTTTAAAATGCTACCATTTTTGTTTGTGCTTTGTAAGTCAATTTTGAGTATGATTATCTTTTTGTGTTCATGTTTATGATTTGAATTGATTTTCGTGCTTGCCAGTGTATATTTTTGCTCAATAACATCGTCTACTACATATATCTGCATAACTATAAGGTGAACAACTTTTATAAACGTAATAGTATACAATTTAAAATTGCAACATCTATGTATGTAATAAGATACAAACTAATTAAGATTAAGAGCAGGCAGGTAACCTGATACTGACACTAAATGTGGCCAGTTCAAGTTCCTTTACAATCCAGAGCTTGACTACAAAAACATGGTCAACTATGCCATTGAAGTGTGTACCAGAACTGACAAATGGGAACATACCATACAAAAGAAAATAATCTACCTAGGGCAAAGTGCACCCAAACAGTACTCAAAAATTTGTTTATTCTTTTCAGAATTAAAATCATACTAAGAAATGAAACTTGCGCAATATTTTGCATTATGCATAACATGTACACACTATCAGCCCACGTGTGGCAAAGCACAAGAAGACAACTAAATGTTGCAAAGGCAGATTATTTCAATTCCTGTCACAGAAAAAGGATTGTGTCAAGCTTGCTTGATAGCTACAAAAGTTTGTATATTACCCATTCCCCATGTAGGCTTTGTCAAGTTGTGTTGACAAACAAACATAAGTTAATTGTCTCCCTTTGCAGATATTTTTGAAGGGAAATTGTCTCTTGACAATTTTGGGCTTGTCTTATGGCTTTATGTCAAACATGCTACTAAGTTAAAGAAATAGAGCATTTACAGGAAATAACTGAATTTGCTTATAAATTCCATTCATTTATCAGAATGCTAGATATAATGTGTGCTAAATGGCAAAGTTCTACCATGTCACAGTATCATGTTTGTATCAAGATGACAACCAAGACACCACAAATGACTCACAAGAAAAAATTTGGATGATATGCTACAATTCAGAATTGAGTTTTGTCTAGTTGTTTGATGTTTATGTATTGGTACAGTAAAACCTCATTAATTCAATATTGGTTAATTCAAAGGAGGTATCATTCCCCAAGAATGAACAACTGGATATTACAGTAAAGCCTCGTTAATTTGAAATTCAATATTGGTTAATTCTGAATTTTGACTCATTCTAAGGTGGTATCATTCTCCAAAAATTAATAATATATTGTGTGTTTTACTGTTTAGTTGATTTGAAAAATGGTTAGTTTGTATGTTAGCTTTTTGCTGGCGCAGTCAACATTCAAGCTTAAATAATCCAAAGTTAGTGTGACAAACGCGTCAGCAGTTTTTGTGGAATTCGGCAAGTTTCAAGCAGCAAATATTGGTTTGTACAGCCCTGCATTGTTCCATTTCTGATGACCATGCTGACCTTGAGCTAGCTTCCTACGTTGGTGTGTGCGTGCGTGCGTGCATGCATGTGAAGAGGTGATGAGAGAAAAGGGAGGGTGTTGCTGTGTGTAAACTATGACACAGGGCGGGATACCGCACTGGAAAGGGGCCTGAAGGGAGAAGGAAAACCAGTAAAAAAACATGCTTGGAAAGGGGTGGAAGAGGAAAGTGATAAGCGAGCTACAGAAGTGACAAACATTAACCATGGTGTCACAAATGCCACAATGAATCATTACTGCCTATATGTTTTCTGGCCGGGTTGTATGTAGCCACACAACGCACATGCGCACTAGGTTTCGCTACCCTTGACTACAAAGTAGGTAACTGCTTCTCTCAAACATACCCATGAAATGATTGGGAGGTAAGAGTGGTCCAACTTGCTCTAGTATTTGAGGAAAAGAATGTTTATGCTCTGAGTGCTTTCCCTCCCTGCCCTTGACAGCTTATATACACAATAAAGTAAGTTCTTGCCATATTTGATGTAGCACGAGTGATGACAGATACCAAAATATGTGCGTCACGTGCCGTAAAAACAGTAGAGAAGAGTGTGGGGTCATTGACCTTGACCAATATATGTAGGCGTATTGTCAGTCATAGCTCAAGCAGTAGTGAAGAAACATGGAGGTGCTGAAGGAGCTCGTTCGAGTTTTATGATTTTACGGTGAGTTTATCCACAGCCACATCAAGTCACAGAGAACACCAAGCCTGTGGGGATAATGCTGTGAATTAATGAACCACAGGCATTGGTTCCAGAAGTTCACGATCGGAGATCAGTCCCTATGTGATTAACACCAAAATGGGTGGCCACATGTCTGGGATGACGAGGCCCTGAAGGTGACCATAGAAGAGGATATCAGTCAAACATGTGGTGAGTTTGTCAAATGCTTCCATGCATCTGATGAAAGTCACACTTCACTTACACCGCATAAGAAAGATGTTCAAGTTGAGCAAGTGGGTACCCCACACACTGTCAGTAGCCAGCAAGCAATGACGTACAATAGCCTATTTCTCTTGCTTTCTCTGCACTGCAGTACACCCATATTAGATCGAGTGCTCACTGGTGACAAAAAGTGGGCCCTGTAGGACACTCCCAAGCGTGCCAAACATTGGTTGTCACCACTGCCTCACACCGAAAGACCACTGCTACACCCACTATAAGCATGTGTAATACAATTTTATGTTAAGATCAGAGCTGAAACTCTTACAGAGGCCAGCTGGCGATGGAAAAACTGCACTTCACTGCCAATTCAGTGTCTTGTGGGTAGTAATGCTCCCATGCTTCTAGGACTCTTAACACATAAAATACATAAACACCCTTCCCCACAGACACTTTGACAGTGTTTTGGTATCTCATACACTTCAGCACAGTTCAAGTTAAAGTGTGCATGCAGAACCTGGCAACTGCCCCAGTAGATTAGCATTTTTTAAATTACACTCTTACTTGTGTACCACCCACGCCATTACATTGATAACCTGATTTTTTTCAAGATAGCAGGCCTACAAAAGTAAATATTGTAAATGCTGATACAGTATTTTGAGCTTGTCCAGTGTTAATATAAACATTTTAAATGGAAAGAGGTGTATCCCCTTACAGGATGTCCAGCAAGCAAGAATAAAAAAACTCCCTGACACTTCCACATTTTTCAGTAAAAAATGAAAATTTTCCAGAAAATGTCAAGCAAAATGAGTTATCTTCTGCCATCTGATTTTTAAAATATGCTAACAATTTTTTGTTGACATTGGGACCATCCATGGAAATCTGTATAACTTTTTCTAAATTAATGTCTGCCAAAAATGTCTTAAATGAAAGTAACATCTTTCTTTTTCTTGTCCCAGAATCTAATGCAAATATCCACTTATTGCAATTCAACAATTTTGTTCAAACTTTCGTCGAAACCTACAACATGATCACGGTCAACAAAAGAATTTAAAAGTTCTTTCTGGAAGTAGGGTGAAAGGCCTGACACAATTGTGTATGCTGATTTTTTTTTCCAACTGCAGTCCTGTTGCTATTCCACTGTCTGGAAACTTTTTTTTTTAAACACACACTATTAGCAGCAGACCTAAGCAAAACATGTTGCATTACGACATGCAAACGCCACAAAATTTCGGCTTTTGTAACAATGTCTTCGCTTAAATATTTTTTGACATCCTTAGAACTTATAAACTGGGGTCTGCAAGGCACATCACAATTTTGAGACGAGTGGTTTGGAGACGTTTTTACGTTACCTGAAGGAACCGCTGGTTTAGATGATTCTTGTTCAACGACTTTAGTTGTAGACAACTGAAACTCGGTAGCAGGCACAGATTAAAAAAAAATTCCAATGGAGCTTGAGGAATTCACTGCATTATTTGCACATTGATGTTTTTTTTACAGAATACTGAAAATTAATCATCTGGCACTTCTGCACACTAACAAAATGCTGGGTCAAGTGCCCACATATGACTGAATGAAATTTTCTTGTATTTAGACATTTTACTACCACCAGTAACTACACTCACAAAACCATTATTCACCGTACTCCTACAATCCACTTTTCCACAAGCCTAAAAACCCGCGAAACAAAGGGTCCATAGATAACTGTATGCAAGTCACTATATGGTAAAGAAAGAAGCCATATATTTATAATGTTCTAAGATAATCAAATAGTTACTAACATCAGCGTATTTTGAAGATTGTAAATAACATTACGTTTTTCTAAGCATAACAGCTTCCTAAATATATTTCCTAGTTTACCTTTCGACCTGCTGTTATAACTAAAAAACAAGTGATCGTTATATTTTTTTAATGTTGGTATTATTGGTACGGCCACGGCCGCAGGCGGTTCGGTAAACATCGGCTACGCTCGAGTGAGTGGACGGCTCTTAACATTGAGGTCTTGAGAGCAAATGAAGGTGAAGTGAGGTGAAAATGGAGCAGTACTGGAATGAAGGGGTGGGGGAAACTGAAGATCCGCGAGAAAACCCACTGACTAGTGGCATCGTCTGGCACGATTCCCACATTTGAAAATCCGGGAGCAACCCTGCTGTGAATCGAACACGGTTCACCTAGGNGGCATCGTCTGGCACGATTCCCACATTTGAAAATCCGGGAGCAACCCTGCTGTGAATCGAACACGGTTCACCTAGGTGGAAGGCTAGTAGTCTTAACCACTACACCACTGTGGCCCCGGCTACGCTAGATTACTCTCAAAATATGGTACGCTGTAGCAAAAAATGTGGCGTTTTGGCCATAAATGTAACACTGCTTCTGTACAACAGTAAGACTTGCATGCTTTCGGCAAAACTTACAGAAGAACCTTAAAAGTTGGCAGGTAATTATGCGACTTTGGCAATTTCCGGAATTTTAAAAAATTCCCCAACATTTCCCTGACATTTCCTGGTCGCCGGACACCTTGCCTTACTAAAATTAATTCACAAACTTTTTTTATTTGGATTCAGCACTTCAAGATAAGGTTATTCAAAGTCACACATTTTTAGTTCCAAGCGCTTTGAATCAATGATGTTCTACTGTACTTTTATAAGTATAAAACACACAAAAACACATTACTTACTCTGTACTATAATGGGATCTTTCTAAAAATCACATTTAAAGTTCCAATAATTTTAATAATAAACATATTTATAAAAATAGATAATAAAGTATTTCAAAACTATTGGAAACCATGTTTTCCTTATTTTATTGTCCATTCAAGAGAGATTATTCTATACTGCAAACTAAATATTTAATAGAAAATATTTGAAAGTGTCAAATGTACCTGCCTATGATACATCAAAACCATTTTGTATTGCACTACCTTTAAAAGATACCATTCACTCAACACTAGTCTAGAGATTACTGCANATACATCAAAACCATTTTGTATTGCACTACCTTTAAAAGATACCATTCACTCAACACTAGTCTAGAGATTACTGCAGTTAGAAATCAGCTTTGCTATGTTGCACACACACAAACTCCACATACTTTTTCTAGCATCACAGTTCAATATTTTGTATGTGTATGTGGGCAGTGGCAGACAGGGACACAGCTATACCCCAGTGCCTTATTTATTGCTCAAAGTTACCTAATTGAGCATCATGTTACAGTGTATAAGAGATTTATATTATTCCTCAAAATATATTGCAGTTACTGATCAGCACTTCATACAAGCTTTGGAAAAGTATGCAATATGTTAATAAAATAAACAGCTAAATTAACTGTGATTTANGGGGGGGGGGGGGGGGGGGAGACACACACACACACACACAAAGAAGGGCGACACATTTTCCACGCGGTTGTGCAATTGCGACGTTTTGCTGGCTAAGCCAGCTTCATCCGGCGGTGAGTTGTAGGACACTGCAGTATGGTGGAAGGGCACTGTTAGTAGTAAACCTAGCTCTCACAACTCTTGTACTGTAACAAGAATCAAAATCAAAATTTTGTGATTGTGCAACCACATGGAAAATGTGTCTACCTTCTTTGTGTGTGTGTGTGTCTGTCGACAAATACTACACTGTAAANATTGTGCAACCACATGGAAAATGTGTCTACCTTCTTTGTGTGTGTGTGTGTCTGTCGACAAATACTACACTGTAAATACTTGAATTCCTATCCTTTTATATATTTTTGGTAGCCTAATTGCAACCTTAGCTAACAGTATTAAATAAATAATTTTTAAATGCAGTTTTAAAAAATGACACACATAAGAAACCCACTGTTATAAAAATTACAAAACCTTCATCCTAAAATTGTTCTCGTTCTACCATATTAAAACTTTTATTGTAAACCTGGTTTAAAACTTTCCCATGTTGAAAATGAGCAATGTTTTATTGAAAATGCAAGTTAATAGCACCATGTGTTTTAAGGCCACTGTGACACTATAACAATGGGATAAAGAAACACTCCAATCAGTAGGAACACTTCACAGTTTGGACTAGGAAAATAATATACTGGAACAGAGTCCACAGTATTGGCATTCTTCTACAAAATGGATGCGAGTGCAGAAGCTGTGTCGTCAACTTCACAAAGAGGACTCCTGTTTGGAATGCTGCTTCTCTTCGGGCCATTTGTTAATCCCTGCAGGAAACAAAAATACAATTACTATTCTGGGAAGCACAATTGTATACAAGGGGTGGCCTTGCATGTGATTGAGTATGGGAAAATGGTGAAGTCTGTCCATCATGACGTGATGCCAACAACACTAAAAAACTTAACCTGTCAGAAATACAACACAGCTACTGTACCAAAGCATATTAAGGTTTGACTTAAAAGTTTATCTTCAGAAGTTTTATTTAAAACAACTGCTAAGATGATCATTCATTTGAAGCATAAACACAGAACCACAGTTTTATTATTTTGGGTCAAAAACATCATGACATGCCATCTCCTGATTATTCCTACCTCCATGATTGTATCAGCATTTTATGATTGTGTAATTACAGTAGAACCCCTTTTTTACATTCCTCCTCCTGGATTTTACACTTTCCTGCATTTTACAGCTACTTTGTTTGGTACCATTTCCTGTTGTTAGAGCATAATTTCCCTCTTTTTACAATTTTTCCTGGTCCCCCCTGAAAAGTGTAAAAAAGAGATTTCACTGTAATAATGATAAGCTGTATTAAACCTTAATATAAAACATATTTATTTTTGTTTAATAGAAATTCATTTCATAATCAAAAATTATTTGACCAAAATAATTAAAATACGTTTACTTTATAAGTGAATATACAAATTTACACCAAATTTAATACTGAGCACACAAGNACCAAAATAATTAAAATACGTTTACTTTATAAGTGAATATACAAATTTACACCAAATTTAATACTGAGCACACAAGTCAGCTCATGTGCTCCACAGCTCATTTGTATTTCAAGAACTTTATGCAGTCTTTCAAAGTTGTAGAGCTAATTTTGTAGCACGATATATTTTGGTACGATGGAATAAAATATTTGAACTTGGTAAGCCATATATAAAATGTAAGAAACCCCATTTGTCCAGAACCAGAATTTCTGCATAGATCAATGTGCTACTGGTGCAATGATTCAAGCATGTCACTAGTTTCAATATACAACACCACCATACACACTAGAGAAATTTAAAAATTCTTATATGCTTCTAAAATATGTAAATATGTCTTTGCTTCTCATTAAAGTAATATTTAAACACCATGCTAAGCAGGATGTTACTGTTCAGTCCTCCACCATTTTTACTTTTGTCATGCCAAGTCCTTTCACTTCAATGGTCCTCTAGATCATATACTACAAACACCTTTCTCCATTTTAAAGAAGTATACATATGCAAAGACAAAATACACTTTTTGAAGTTATACTTCTTTTGGTGAGTTGAGGGTAAAAGTTGTAATGACGCAGTATTATAAATTTTCGGGATACGCGGTTCATTTTCTTTGGTTTAACGGGGTTTTGTAATATTTTATCGACATTCAAAATTAAAGCAGTGGTGGTTTGTTTATCGTTATTGGACATACGTTTGCCATTTAACGTTTATCAGGCATCCTGTTGCCGTTTTCAAAATCTTAATTTTGTTAAGCATCAGCATTATATTAGAAACTCTCAGACTGCGTCGACAAGTTTTGTACGAGAAGTTCGCTTATCTTTATCTTGACGACGCAGTTAAGTGGGCTACGCAGTTTCAATAGCGTAGGAAGAGCGTGCGTGGCGGCCCATGCCAGGTCCTTATCTGAGAAGGAGGGGTAGCTATGAGTGATAAAAACACTGAACGAATACTCGCCCGGGAGAAATGGTCTAGAACAAGCAACCAGAGAAGACGCATCTGGCGTGACAAATTTAACCGACACCGGCAAGCACCCGCGACAGCTAAAATCTTTCAAGTTTCTTTTTCAGCAAAACATTAACTGTATTAAATTACTTCCGTCGGTGTGGGAGAATGCTAGGGTACCAGGAGGGAACGAACGNGAGAATGCTAGGGTACCAGGAGGGAACGAACGTCCCTCCTACCTTCGTAACTTCTTCTTGCAATGCAAGTTTTTAAGAAATGAATTAATTTGCAAATGACTGTGGCACTGTTCTGTACTTGTCTGTTTATCTGTGAACCTGTTTGTACTCTGCATATCAGAAGATCGTATGTGAACTGTTTCACTCGATTGGTAAATAAAAGTATAGAACCAATAAACCGGAACTTGACTTTTTTTTATATTGAACTGGCGATTTTTCTTTAAGAGTTTCATGTTGCTACCATTGAGCTAGCCGAGTGGCAACTTCCAGACGTAAATACTTGATGTACGGCATAACAAATATGGCGGCCTAACTGTGGGGCTGTAATATTATAAAGTCGGCTATAACGAGCCGCGTGCCACATTACACAGTTTAGTGTGCAACGGAAGTCGTGCACGCACATTGTAACGAAATTCGACAGTGAACACGGTAGGGGTATGACCGAACACTGAAATACAAATTGTTATATTTGCCTAGTAACAGAACTTGAGAGTATTATTTCTCACACTTAGGATTTTAGNAACACTGAAATACAAATTGTTATATTTGCCTAGTAACAGAACTTGAGAGTATTATTTCTCACACTTAGGATTTTAGTCACGCCAAAGAAGTATAACTTCTAACGCGCGTACATAAGTACACGCACAAATTTTTTTCTTCAAAAACTAATACACACTAGTAATTCAAATTTCATAAAACAAATACTGGTAATTTGAATGTGTGTAGCCAAAATACTGTTTCTTTTTGCATGCAACATGCAATAGTGTACATACTTACACAAAATGTTATAGGCCAAGGCATGAGCTGGCATAAACAAAACAATATGATCAGTAATAATAGAAAATTACATTTCATATAGGAGTGATTGACAATTACTAATTTAGTAACAATGGTTCGGTCGTAGCTCGTGAGCTCAAAAGTAGGTGGAGCACCATGAGCAAAGGGCAGGAATAGAATTTGGAGTTCACTGGGTTAAAGAGGTGGGGTTGCTAAAAGTATATCGCTAGAAACTTCCAAAAATTGTGATAATAAAACTGATAGTTATCATTAAAAAAATTATGTAATCATGAACTTTATGCACACACACGCATACAAACACGCACGCACGTACACCCCACACACACGTGCACGCACACAACATAATAAGTAACTAATCTATTATGTTTAACTGACCTCACAATGCAATATCATTTAAAACCAACTGCTCTCAGAATAACATATTGGTACACAGATTATTGTGGATATATAAGGTCTCCTAATTCAGGACTCCAAAAATCACCATATTCTTTCTAATCACTCATAATCAAATTGCATTTTACTAGGGATGGATCGAATAGCCAAAAATATAGGTTCCGGTTCTGGTACCGATTCTACAATTAAATATTGGTTCCAGCATTTGGTTATATTTTGAATACTTGCCTTTTGCTTGCAACATTATTAAACCAATGCATGTTAAATTCATTAAATGTTTTATTTAACCTATGGAAGAATTGAACAATAACAAAGTGTGAAGATAAGATTTAATGTATANATGTTTTATTTAACCTATGGAAGAATTGAACAATAACAAAGTGTGAAGATAAGATTTAATGTATACAAATAAACTGTTGTATTAAATTTATCTAAGGTTAGTAAATATTTAACAAATTATTCTTTTTTTATATTAATATGTGGTGATTGTGATATGTTTGGAAAATACTTTAAGTATGTAACTCCTGGCTGTAAAAGCCAAAACACTGTGGCATGCTGTACTATAATCGTAACCTATGGTTGTTAAAAGAACATCAACAGCTGTGGTGGGTGGCCAGATTCATTTTTCTTTTTGCTTCTTTTATGCATTGACCTGGGGCTTAATTTTTTTGCTTCTTTTATGCAGTGACATGCTGGTTTTTTTTTTGCAGCGCTGAGATGTGACACCTCTAAAAAAAAACGTTGCTTCTTCCCTTCTCCCTCTCCATGTCCCTTCCCATTGCTTTTTTGTTTATCCTTTGGCTTAAACGGAAACAAAGAAGGCTTGGAGGAATGTATCAATCGGCTAACAGTGTTGCTTACTGGAGAGGGCTGAGTGATAAAGAGAGAGAAGGGAAAGGAGTGATGATGTAAGAGCTAGACATGATATAACAGACTTTTCCCCTACACTTCCTTCTAAACATCACCCAACAGTTTACAACTACCACGTCTTTTTTTTTTTATTGTATAGCACGCACCCCAGAAAGTTTTTCTTTGTTTTGGGAAAAAAATGGCACGCTATATGCGAGTAAATACAGTAGACCAGAACCGAGTAGTTGTTAACCTAAAACCGGTTCCGAGTCAAACCTAAAGAACTGGTATAAATTGGAACCGAAGAACCGAACCGACCAATCCCTACATTTTACGTAATATCTCGAAAACAATGAGTCTTAGAAAAAAAAAATTTACTAGACGAAATATCTGCAACTAAATCTTCCGTAACTCTGACTTTTCTAATATATCGGCAAATAATTTTGCGTAAAACTTTTGTTAAGCCCTCATCTTAAAACTTTAAAGTTGTGTAGCCTCATATTTGTGTTTAAGACTGTTCACGGTAAAGTGAGCACTTATGAGACTATAGTTACTTTTTTCCTAACAACAATTCTTTATCCTTCCACCACTTTTTAAAATTAATATTGCAGTTAAAGTAAGAACAGTATATATATATTTCACCAGACTCTAAAGTTAATGTATAGGGCTACAATAAAATATATTTACAGACTATTATTTCAAATGAGAGGGCTTCAAAAAGTGCTCACTTTACCTGAATAGCCTATATTTTTACGTATCATTGCACATAGCAAACACTGACATAAAAAAAATACTATTATTTTATTTATGATTTTTACACCGCTGAAATTTTCATGTCCCAAGTCAGGTGGGCAGTTTGTCACTCTTCGTTGTATGCTCCCTGGTCCCTTGTGTAAAAGTTACATGCAGCAAATTTCACCTGTAGATGCAGGCAAAGTCACCAACTTTTTGAAAGAAAGTCTGAATTGGCATACAAAAATCACCAGAAAATTACCAGATTGTACTTAATATTATAAAATTTAAAATTAAGTCTAGGCAAAATGTAAAATATATTTTTTTTCTACATTTTCAAATATTATTTATAGTCGCTCCTTACATTTTCTTACCTCTAGATGTGTGTGTGTATCAATAATTTTTTAATAATGTGATCTCTAGACATACATACCTATACACACACAGTACTCTCAAGCTATATAACTCGATATTTCAAGAACCACACCAGTGTTGAAGTTCTCAAAACTTTACTTACAACTGGACGAGACAACATATTTTTCCCGCAAAAGACAGCCCACATGATTACATACAAGATTTAATCACATGCAATGCCATAAAACATGGATATAATATCAGTCTCATATTCCCATGCTCTCTCAAGATGTATATAATACAGTATGGTTCAGAATAAAGTATACCGAAACTTGGCAACAGTGTCACGAGACGAGTGTGCGTGGCTGTGCAGGTGTTCCGTTCGACTGCAGTTCGACGTTGGCTCGTCACCAAAGTAGTCACAGTACGCGGTGGAAAACAATACTGTAGATGGAAAACAGATGCTGCCTCTTTCAAACTCGTACAGCTAGGTGAAGGTTTGTCAAATAGGCTGTCTGGGAATGCTGCATGTTTGAGGGACATGTATGCCCCCTAGTGGCACATCCGTGCAAGCAAACTGCATTAAGCGCAAATGGGACACATTCCGGACTATGACAACACTGTGTGGCAACCTTCGTTCTACTCACACAGTTTGTTCATGGTGTTTAATTTTTTTGCAAATGAGCGTACTTAAATTGGCTGGAGACTCAAACATTTAAGTTGATTTGTTTATGTGTGCTTCAGAATGCCAGTTGACTGAAACTGCATAACAAATTATTAATAGCCCACTCTGAAGAAAAAACATTGCTTAGACCAAAAATGAACAACATTCTCAGCTATAATTCACACATGCGCCACAGTACTGTAAAAACATCTTTAACGTCGCAAATTAATTAACTTTTTAGACAAAGACTTTTGTGCTCCAAGCCACACATCTACATGACTTAACAATTATTTAAAGTATTTATCATTGCTGCCGCTGAACCAATTACCACATGCGTAAAAAGCCTTTGAATTAGGATTCTACCATGATTATAATGCAATGCATAACAACATTAAGAAATGTGCAAAATACAAGTACAATAGACTCATCACGTGGTCATTTCAACGACTGTTTACATGAACTGCACGTAGCTGAGCGATCGCCAACTTCTGTAAAGAAATTCCAAATTTGACACGTTTTTTCTTTTCAAAGGGCAATTCTTTCTCATGTGATTCCTTTGCATTACCTTTATCTGTTTTTAATTGCAAATGATTGTAACAGTTACGGCCACAGAACTGATAACCTACAAGGAGTCTTGTATTGATAGCGGCCATTGTCTATGGTGGCTATATGGTGCATTCTGTATTGGTTGTTGACTCGGCCATTACACTGCAAATGTCAATATCCAATTACTTGGCAGGAAGTAATGTAAGCGTAATGTGTGCACATTTTTTAATCATTTATTATTATTAATAATTTGAAACATTACATTTCACGAATAGTAAATATGATTGCGTGGTGCAACTGAATTTTAAAAAAGCTTCAACCTCGGATATACTATTGAAGCTTTGCACATGCCTATAAGTAATGATAGAGTTTGTTTTTCAATTCAAAGCCATGCTGTAAGATTTTATCTTTTGGTAGCCAATGTGAATTACAATAGTAAAGCAAGACACTGTGTTCTGCGTTCATTTTTTTTTACCTTTTTTTTCTAAAAAAAATCTTGCTTTCACAACCCTACATTTTATGAAGTTCACTATACTGAATATTTTGTTGAACACTTCATGCAATACAAGGCTTAGGGGTTTTGAAGCTAATGGTTCTCTGTAGATAAGACAATGTGTCCATATTGCAGTAGGAACTTTTAGCATGAACCATGGCTTGTAATCCACTATATTGACTGACATACTTTGTGTGCTACCCGTACAGACTCCAACACAGTTTGTCCATGAAATACTATTTTCATCCATGAATGCATTAAGAACAGCAAACAAATCAAAAGCCTTAGTGCCACTTTCAATTTCTTTACAAAACAATAAGTTTTTGAAAATGGCCAACAATAAAACAAATTTAGCATATCAGACGCACATCTGTACAACTGTCTGTTGCTGCATCTAGTTGAATATCAAATAGTTTGTCCCTCAACTTTTGTTTTAATTGTTCATTCAAATCCTCGACCATTTCACAAATTCAGCATTTTACAGCATCACTTGACAAGGATGTAGACAAGAGTTGCTTTGCATTAGATTCTCCAATCATTATGGAAACCATATCAAAAGCTATTGGTAGAATAAGCTGTTCAGCGATTGTATGTGGTTTTTTACACTGGGCAACACGGTAGGCTACTTTGTACGAAGCAAGAAGTGCTTTCGAATTAATGGACACCTTGTTCACAAATTACTTTTTGCTCGCTCAGTTCCTTCAACTAACTGCAAAATATAGTAGACCAAGTGGCTGTGATTACTTTCCAGGTAACATTTCAGTTTGTTTGGCAGCATACTTTCTGCTGCTAGTACCTTCAAACAGATGAAAAATTGTGGTCGTTCCACATTGTCTTGGAGAGTGTAAGTGAAACCGTAGTCAAGAAAGTTATCATATTTCTGGCACTTTGGCATTCTTTGTTGTGGTAGCTGCATGTTTTCAGGTTGTTTCCCGCTTCCACCTGCCAGATATTTATCCACTGCCGCACTATCGAGACGTACACACGTAAAAATTCACAAAGAACAATACATTTTAGTAACGTCATACACAGGTAACAATTCAGCAAGAACACCAACACACAAGAGGTCACACCATGTGAGGTGACCACCAACTGATTAAGCACGCCACAGCCAGTCTACAATGCTGTCACCTCTTGTTTGCAGAGTGTAATTAGGTAAGAGTCACTGTGACAAGCTGACATAGTAGGCAATGGAAAAAGCACAAGAAGCAATAAGTTATAGCAAAATTTTCTTTAATTCCAGACATGCAAAACATGTACAATGTTGCTTCACCCTGCGCATCGCCAACAGGACAGTGCAGATGCACCAGGGTGTCTCAACACATAGTTTGAGAAGCGCTGGTCTAGATCATAATGTGCTATATCAAACTGATTGAGCTTTGATGGCCATATACATTCAAAGTTTGAAGGTTCTAACCTTAATGGTTTGCAAATGGCATTGTCCACAACAAAGATGAAGTCAGCCTTGGTACCACTAAAGAAAGTTGGGTTGCTGGTCGCAGGCATACCATCAAAATAACGCTTTATTTTGATCTCAACAACTTGCTGCACCGAAAAGGTATTTGAAATCTGTGTAGATTTTTATTTTGGTGGGAGACAAATGTGTAATTATAAGCAATACTGATGATACCCCACAAACTTAGATGGAAGAGTCAAACATAAAATAATTTACAATACTGAATGCTTCTGACAATTTTTGCCTTTCAATAAATATACTATATTGATGTAACAATCAATTGCCAAAAGTCAAAACCTATTATTTAAATAGCACGCAATTGTTCGGTCCTCGCCATTTCCTAGATATGTATGTTTTCACCATTAATTTAAAAGAAAAAGAGTTTTTGCCATCCAGTTATATTAATTTTTAAATAAAAATACTGATTTAATAATTATAGTCAGCATACGTCTTCACGTATAAGTTTTACACATACGTATTCTGCTGAATGAAAATATTATTTTTGGAATTTGATAATAAATACAGATTTTTGATTTGGCATATCCTATAAGCCTATAAAAGTAATGTGGCTGCCGGCTCCCAGGAACAGATGTATATGATTGAAGGGTTGGTTAGCGTAACAGTTGAGCACCTTCGGGTATGTCCAGCAATACCAAGACAAGCCCCTCCAGGACTGCCGAAAAAGCGATCCTCAGCAAGTGAGCCTCAGAGACTCATTTCCCCATTTCAAATACATTGTCCCTATTCTCTCTTTTAACTCTATTAAGAGACAACCTGTGACTGGAAAAAAATAAAATCACTTCCATGTGTACAGACAGTTATCTACAAAAATTCTCACGGTCTTATTTTCTCAAGAAGAAATTTATATTTATTGTGCATTTTTTATTTAAAATATGTTGTGTTTTATAGCGTATTTACCAGAATATAAGAATGTTTTATTCCAATTTTTTTCTCCAAAATTTTTATTGTAATCTTATACTTGCATACAAAAAGATTTTGGGTGAATGTTTTATACTAAACATATTTTTCATTACAGTAAAAGACATTTAACCAAATCTTACAAGCATTACCTAATTGTATTATTTATAATTATAAATTTTTTGGGAAGGATGAAGAAAGTGTGACTCCCTTACATTTCAATGCATCTGACGTGTAGTGTATACTGTCAATTAATAACTGCAAAGATTTTGGCCATGTTGAACCTTTACTTAAATAACATGATAAAATAATCCTGCTAAATTACATGTAATTTGAGGAGAAATAAATTTTCCTGTAGACAGAAGTAAAAAAGTGGGTTACATCCTATATTCAAGTAAACAATAGCATTAAAATATTTCTTGACAATTCA
The DNA here is from genome assembly GCA_002778355.1 of Clitarchus hookeri. Taxonomy (NCBI): domain Eukaryota; kingdom Metazoa; phylum Arthropoda; class Insecta; order Phasmatodea; family Phasmatidae; genus Clitarchus; species Clitarchus hookeri. The sequence goes on from NQII01000303.1 coordinate 551,456, forward strand.
GCTGAAATCAATGATTAACTTCATAATGTTAAAAAATACAATTTGCAATTTGGATTGTCTGTTTTGTACTATAATTCTGCTCTTGAAGATACCAAGCTATGAGTCATTCAAATGTTTCACTGTTCCAACCTACCGCACTGTAACACAATGGCCATGTTAAGCCCAACTATTTGAGGGAGAGACCCTTCTAACATAATACAAAAGATATCTTTTGTATTATGAAAAAAATTAATGGCTTAAGAACTGATATTTTTTTTTTGAAAATTATGATACATTTACAAACTTGACTGATGATGAATGAGTGACAGATATGGTTGATGTTTAACACGCAGAGATCTTCAATGCCGATGAAATCGCAGAAAACAGACCGACCAACTGCAAAGTCAGCAATGTTTCCAAAGAGCAAAAATCAGGTGTGACACTACCTTAAAACCTAAACTGGTTTCCCATAGTGGGAGGCAAACAGTCTGACCATNTAGAGATCTTCAATGCCGATGAAATCGCAGAAAACAGACTGACCAACTGCAAAGTCAGCAAGAGCAAAAATCAGGTGTGACACTACCTTAAAACCTAAACTGGTTTCCCATAGTGGGAGGCAAACAGTCTGACCATAACAACATTGCAGCACCTTCAGAACTTTGAAAACCACTGAAAAAATAATTCAATATATAAAAAAAATAACCACTTAAAAATTTGCCCATTAACACTATTAAATAAAATATATTTTTACTTTTCCACATTTGAATTATTTCAATGAAGTATAAAAAAATTCTTGTCATGATTTAAACTAGCAAATTAACTTGACACAAAATGAATAAATGTTTATTCACTTAAAACAAACCACATAAACATACAAAACTGTTTTATAATCTCCAAAATAAAAGAAATGTACACTATTTTTGCCAAATGTGAGGTGGTTTTGCCCCACTGTTATTCACTGATGCCTACACCACCGCAACATTTACTGACAATCACGTATCATGGAAACAACAGCGAGGCTCCATGTCCTATATGTATCAGGCACAGCTTTAACTCTCTAGATGGTTGCTGAGCATTGCGCACTTAGGAAGGCATGGCGAAATAAATCAACTCCAAATAACATCAATTGGAGTATACAAGTTTTTGAAAGCCAACACAGAAAACTACCAAAAAAGGCAATACTAGATAACTGATTTTGCAATCTGTGTGAGCAACTATTTTGCAATACTAGTGCATTTATTTAGATTGATTTCTTGCATCGCGATAAAAAAATTTACAGCATCAGAAATATTTAGGCAAAAATACATCACAATGTTAAAACATTTACTCTCACCTATTTAGTAAAAACAATTCTGCAGGATAGCACTACCTTCGGTTTTCTTTATTAGATTCCATAAAATTGTAAAATGTGACTAATTTATATAGTAATAATTTATGTTGCATGCCCCCTTAATGGGTAAGGTTCTGTAGTGGAGAAAGTAGTGCATCCTACCACCAGCCATCCAACGTAATTGCTCATCTGGCAAACCAAGTACAGTAGACGTTCAATTTTATGAGTATGGATTTTACGAGAGTACAGATTTTATGAGATTATTCTCGGAAACTGCCAAATAATTTCAATAATAGAAGAAAATCAGGAAAATTTAGACAAAAATGCAAGAAGTCAGGATCAAAATCAATCTTAAAATAGTGTTTGTTAGCAATAAAATATACATATTTTAATGTAGTTACCCTCAATTAATATGCCACTATATGAAAATCTAAAAGAAATTGGTTAAAAATTTTGGCCAGCCCAGTTTAGAGCTAGTATCATCATAATACAACATGCATGGTTATGAGAGGAAGGGATATGCTAAAGCAGTCGAGGCCGCCCCTCCACAGGTTTCCTTCACCCCCCTCCAAATGACCAAAAGAGGGAGGATGCCAGAATATTATGCTAGTTGCTAGGCAACAATCTCCCCCTTCACAAGCCATGTAAGGGGAGGAAACCAGGTCATGTTTGGCTGTTCTGTTCATCCGAGGACAGAAGGGGCTTCTCCCTAGAAGCTACATGCACAGATGCTGTGGACACTTGGCAAACATACGTACTAAGACTATAATTTTATTTTGAAGACACCCACCATATTAAGTAATTAATGACATTTCATTTAAAAGTTGCATCGCTTCCCTTGACCTATCCCGTGCAAGCGAGCGAAGGAATGTGCGGACGCAGCTACTGAAATGCTATGACTNGCGAAGGAATGTGCGGACGCAGCTACTGAAATGCTATGACTTTTTACTGTTTTCATCTTGTTACTGCTTATTTAATCATCTGTGTTTTTAAACTTCTGCTGTCCTTGGTGTTTTGTGTTGTTTGTTGTATGATTGGATCATATTTTTTTGGATCCATTTATAAATTTAGTGACTTTTTTGCTGTTCCATGTCACTCATCTAACTGGATCATTGTCTCTTGTTCCATGTACAGTATTGGTTTATTTATATTACTACATTTTTATTGTGATTGTGTTTCTCATCCATATATTGTTTTCTTCATTTCTTGGTTACTTTTTTCGTAGTCATTGCAGGCAATAAAGATCCAATAAAAATCAGAATTCAGTTTCAAAATGTATCTACAGTACACTCCCGCTTATTCGTGCTTCGCTTAACCAGTTTTCGGCTTATCTGTGCGGCTTTTTGACTTTTTTCAAAGTCGACTGTAACTTCTGCGGTAAGGCGATGCTGTAATGTGTGTCGTTTAACAAGCAACGGTACCATGTACATCTATTGGTATGCCGCATGAGCTGATATTTATCTCTTTAAACTGTCAGCCTGTCACAGAGGACTGCGTGAGTCATCCATTTCCGCCAGTTGAAGCGTGTACCTGATCGCACTCGTGTGTGTGTGTGTGTGTGCGCGCGCGCATGCGCAAGTCAGTAAAATCTTGGTAATTAAAGATGTATAGAAATCTAAGACGTTTCAACCCAGCATATTGAGACTAAATGAGAAAGCAGCCTACCCTTATTGATAGAGGCAAGTGCTTAAGTTTTTGTAAAATTTGTTATGGTTGTCACGAACTTTGAAATGAATGAATTTAGACTTTTTTTTAAATGTGTTTTCTTTGTTTTAGCAAAGTTAACATTAGGTTCTGCAATTATATTGTAAGGGTTATTTTATTAATGGGGAGTGAACTGTATTGTTTAAATGCTTGGTTGCCTCATTTAAAGTCCCGTTATTGTCTTTACTGCATTGCACTCTAAACTTTCAACTCACTCTGCCATCTCAAGGACGGGTCTGTGTGCACGTTGAGGAAGCGACACACACACACACACACACATTACGCACCACTCATCGCTCCTGCACCGGCACCGCCTGGTGCCGGTGAAGGCTATAAGCTGTGTATACTCAATGCGCCATGAATTACACTACACTCGGTGCAACATAATTATCAGATAAAGTATTGTGTACTGTACTACATACAGTACAGTACTATACTTTACTGTATTTTAAATATATGATTTGTGTTTGTTTTGAAATGTATAATAGGTACTGTTTTTTATCACAATTTTCAGAGCCAGTATCACTACTCCATTAATAGTAAATATGTAAAAATTTGATACAGGTTTTTTTAAAATACAAGTTTGCTTATTCGTGTTTTCTCTGGTCCCGATTAACACAGTTAATAAGGAGTTTACTGTATTCTTCTCTATGGCGATAATTCATGCACATTATCTTAGTTTTGTCACAATGTGTGTTGTATCTTCATATTTCAACAAAAATAGTTTATATATATAGAGAGAGAGAGAGNTCTTAGTTTTGTCACAATGTGTGTTGTATCTTCATATTTCAACAAAAATAGTTTATATATATAGAGAGAGAGAGAGAAAGAGAAAGAAAGAGAGAGAGAGAAAAAGAGAGAGAGGGAGAGTGAAAGAGAGAGAGGGGGAGAAAAAGAGAGAGAGGGAGAAAGAGAGAGAGAGAGAAAGAAAGAGAGAGGGAGAAAGAGAGAGAGAGAGAGAGAGAGAAAGAGAGAGTTAGTGCATTACTGGTAATTATTAAGAGTTACATTTTGCAGCATATTTTTAAAATTTTAAGCAAATATAATATTGTAAAATTATATACATACTGCACTTGAAGATGTAAGTATTATTTGTGGAGAACGGTTTGTTGTGCGACCAGTGAACGTATAATTATTTCTAAAAATATATAAAAGCACAGGAATTCAAGTACTCAGTCTAGTATTTGTTGACAGGCACACACACAAAGAAGGACAATACATTATTCATGAGGTTGCACAATTTCTACGTTTTAATGGCTAGGCCAGCTTCATCAGGCAGCGAATTATAGGCCTAGCCATCAAAACGAAGCAATCGCGCAACAGTGTGAAAAATGTGTCGTGCTTTGTGTGTGTGCCTGACGACAAGTACTAGACTGTGAGTACTTGAATTCCTGTCCTTTTATATATATTTTGGTAGCCTAGCAGCCTACTTGCAACCTTAACTCAAATGTTTTTATTTTTTTTCGTTACACATAACAGAAATGAAATGTTTATTGGTAGCTTTTCTACTTTGAAACCATTCGCATGTTATTNTCTTAGTTTTGTCACAATGTGCGTTGTATCTTCATATTTCAACAAAAATAGTTTATATATATAGAGAGAGAGAGAAAGAGAAAGAGAGAGAAAAAGAGAGAGGGAGAGAGAAAGAGAGAGATGGGGAGAAAAAGAGAGAGAGGGAGAAAAAAGAGAGAGGGAGAAAGAGAGAGAGAGAGAAAGAAAGAGAGAGGGAGAAAGAGAGAGCGAGAGAGAGAGAAAGAGAGAGAGAGAGTTAGTGCATTACTGGTAATTATTAAGAGTTACATTTTGCAGCATATTTTTAAAATTTTAAGCAAATATAATATTGTAAAATTATATACATACTGCACTTGAAGATGTAAGTATTATTTGTGGAGAACGGTTTGTTGTGCGACCAGTGAACGTATAATTATTTCTAAAAATATATAAAAGCACAGGAATTCAAGTACTCAGTCTAGTATTTGTTGACAGGCACACACACAAAGAAGGACAATACATTATTCATGAGGTTGCACAATTTCTACGTTTTAATGGCTAGGCCAGCTTCATCAGGCAGCGAATTATAGGCCTAGCCATCAAAACGAAGCAATCGCGCAACAGTGTGAAAAATGTGTCGTGCTTTGTGTGTGTGCCCGACGACAAGTACTAGACTGTGAGTACTTGAATTCCTGTCCTTTTATATATATATTTTGGTAGCCTAGCAGCCTACTTGCAACCTTAACTCAAATGTTTTAATTTTTTTTTCGTTACACATAACAGAAATGAAATGTTTATTGGTAGCTTTTCTACTTTGAAACCATTCGCATGTTATTNTTTTTTTTCGTTACACATAACAGAAATGAAATGTTTATTGGTAGCTTTTCTACTTTGAAACCATTCGCATGTTATTCGAACATCAAAATCCACTATTCACACATCCCTACCGTAGAGCAAGAGTTTGATCTGATGTTAACAATAGCAAGAGCTACAGTTCTGACAAGTGGTGCCGAACGTGATATCATTGAAGATACTGCTGTCCTTCGGAACCTACAAGGAGAGTTCTAGGAGACTTCCAGGAGTTGTTAAATACCTGGTAATGCCCAGTGAATATAATTTTTTTTCCTCCAGAAAATGTGATAGCTTCACGAGAAGGAGAAAGTCCTTAGGAAAGCGGAACTGTGGAAAATGGGGAAGAATCGGTTAGTGATGAAGGAGTATGGCTTGGTGGAGGGGGTGGGCAACTGTTATGTTGTCGCTGCACCAGACATTTTCACACACAATGCCTGGGATCGCAAAAGGGAATGGTGCTAAAGGAGAAGCATGTCATACAAATGCCAAGCATGCAGAAACCAGGTGTACTCTAGGAGGATTCACTGGGGAAGGAACATACAGAGTAAGGTGTGAAGCCTGTAGTACAAAATTCNAACCAGGTGTACTCTAGGAGGATTCACTGGGGAAGGAACATACAGAGTAAGGTGTGAAGCCTGTAGTACAAAATTCAATTTTCATTGTTTGAGAGAACTCCATCTCCCAGACCTAGTAAGGTGAAGTATCCACGATGAGAGCAGCTGGAGAAATCACTACACTCCTCCCTGAGTTTGCAGGATGGAAATACAAATCACCCAATAGGATTGAGGCAATGTGAGGGGATTCTCAAGGAAGGCAGCGTGNGAGTTTGCAGGATGGAAATACAAATCACCCAATAGGATTGAGGCAATGTGAGGGGATTCTCAAGGAAGGCAGCGTGCCCACATCACGATGGGTGGCTGCCATATGCAGACAGTTTGTGAGAGAAACTGGATGCTGGTAGTGATGATATGGGGAATTTGTAGCCAAGAACGACTGGAAGACCAATTTGGGGACAGCAACTGTCAGGTAGAGATGTCCAGGAACTTTTTCCTTCCTTATTAAATACACTTGTGCCACTTATTGTTTGTATGTAAAGGGAAATATTAAGAAGTATTACTATAGTGTAAGATCAGTGATGGTAATATTTTTGTTTGATTCCATATTTAGAAATTAAGTTTGTTTGTTGATTATACGCCAGTATGTTTTTAACAATACATCATAAAACTTTAAAAATTTCGAGATTTGCATTAAACATTTATTGGCTATACTGCTCTAACTAAGGTTCCTTTTTNATCATAAAACTTTAAAAATTTCGAGATTTGCATTAAACATTTATTGGCTATACTGCTCTAACTAAGGTTCCTTTTTATTTCAGTTTCACACAATCCTACACACATAACTTTATCATGATCAATGAACAGAAAAAAAAAAAAAANCTTTTTATTTCAGTTTCACACAATCCTACACACATAACTTTATCATGATCAATGAACAGAAAAAAAAAAAAAAAAAATAATAATCTGAGTGTCCAATTGTGTTTTATAAGAACTGTACAAATTTCAAATAAGGCATANAAAAAAAAAAAAAAAATAATAATCTGAGTGTCCAATTGTGTTTTATAAGAACGGTACAAATTTCAAATAAGGCATAATATGACATAATATACTTACCAAAGGATTTTTTATACTTAAATGAACTAGTAAAGATGCCAGTTCCAATTCTTCACTGTAACCATTTCTTAACGTCACACTACGGTAACCAGTTTGTAAACATAACACCTGGAACACATAAAACACTACTTCAAATCTGGATGCATATTGAAAAATGTTGGAACAATAAGTAACCTTCTTCACACATCAATTAAAATTACATAATTGCTGCATTTAACTGGACTTACAGGATATGTAGCTTGACCTATGAAGTTTGAATCTCCAAACATATCTTCATCTTGAACAACAAATCTTACTAAGGCAAAGTGTGGATTTGCCACATCAAACTCGCAAATTTCATTCCATATTGGATTAAATCCATTGTCAGCTGTCAAACACAAATTACAAAAGTAATTAACAATATTGTTACATTATTTTTCATGGAACATAAAATTTTAAACAATAATACAAACACTACATAAACGTTAAGATAACTTTGTACTATAAAAATAAATGTCACAAATACATTACGAAAAAAAATGTAAAAGAATATACCTTCAAACGAAAAAAATTATTATTATAACTGTGATACAGTTTCCAGCAAAAGTAACAGGCAAGATTAAAAAAAAAAAAAATTTCTCACAGACAATAATGTGANATTTCCCACAGACAATAATGTGACACTATTATCACAACCAAACGGCTTCAATTAATTTTTTCCTAAAAATGATACACACTTAAACTTTGTTTGTATGGCACTCTGTTTGTGCAAATGCTTAGTTCGTAAATAAAAATTTTCAGAAACTGCGAATAATAAATATTTTTTTATAAACAATATGGGTTGTACCCTCACAAGATGTGGCACACAGTGAAAATAAAAGAAAACCAGCAGAATTTCAATAAAATGTACAGTTTTAGCGTGCACAGTATGAGAACAAGGTGGCCTGTCCTGTCAGCTGGTGCAATTCTCTTTTTCGAACTTTACTTGTCTACTGACNGCACAGTATGAGAACAAGGTGGCCTGTCCTGTCAGCTGGTGCAATTCTCTTTTTCGAACTTTACTTGTCTACTGACATATGCACGCGCAGGATGGCACATTCCACGTCCCACCCCGTGGCAGCTGCAACAGCCAATGTTGACACCGTTCTCTGCTGTAAGCAGCAAAATAAAAAATTATAAATCTGCCTTTTATTACCCTTCTTTATTTTACTTCCCTACTCCACCCATCTTGTTCCTGTTATTATTTGTAAGCAGTTTCGCTCATTATGTGTGNTCTTTATTTTACTTCCCTACTCCACCCATCTTGTTCCTGTTATTATTTGTAAGCAGTTTCGCTCATTATGTGTGTGTTTTTGACTATCTAGTAGTATAATAACTTTGATTTTTTGTTTTTCTTCACGACTATGATTTGTTTGGTTTTCCATTTATTGACGACCTCATTACACTATTTCACTTGGATTTCAATTTCTTTACACATTTTTTGGATTGTGAGTCTGACTCTTAAATCTGNACCTCATTACACTATTTCACTTGGATTTCAATTTCTTTACACATTTTTTGGATTGTGAGTCTGACTCTTAAATCTGTTTATATTTTATTAATGAAAACAATATGAAATGTCTAATTTCTTTGTAGGAAATGTAAGCACAGATCTCATTGTGGTTGTTGTTAGGCATAATGCACAATGTNTGAAATGTCTAATTTCTTTGTAGGAAATGTAAGCACAGATCTCATTGTGGTTGTTGTTAGGCATAATGCACAATGTTGTATATGCTTTTTCTGTAATTTTAATTTGCTAAGTAGTCTTTTCTGTACAACTGGGGTATTAATTTACTTAGAATACATTANTGCTTTTTCTGTAATTTTAATTTGCTAAGTAGTCTTTTCTGTACAACTGGGGTATTAATTTACTTAGAATACATTACCCTATTAGATACATTTACATTTTCTCAATAAAAATGCGTGATTTTTTTTTTGTTAGAGATGTGTGAACATGATTTTATGTATCCAGTTAGCAAAATGTGCTGTTTTGATGCAATTTCCATGTTTAGGGGGGACTACCACATGGGTCAAAATTCGACTATATTGGTTCTTACAAACAACTTGAACTGACAACTTTTGAAAAACTATGTTTAAAATTGAGGTATGAATGTATGCAAAAAAATCAGTCACTGGAAAACCGAATATTATTAACTTAAATTGTTATAAAAGAATATAAAATGTACATAAAAGAGCGACAAAAGTATAGACATGGCATAGACAAGCTGTTGTTATATTATTCTTTAAACTTATTTGACACATTATGACATTTATAAAAAAAAGTTTTTTTTAACAAATATATAAAAAGACTTACTGACAGTTTTTGTTGTCAGCTTCACACCAGAATCAAAATCTGCACCAATTATCTCAATTTCAACAAAAGGACTTGCAGTGCTACGGCCCGACTTGCTCAGATGCCTTGCTCCAATGACCCTAATAGACAACGTGAGTGGATCAACATCTACAAGCGTGTTCTTGTCGTAAGGATCAAAGTCTTCTCGGAACATGAAGTCTGGCCGAAGAAGATAACCACAGTTTCCATTCTCTCGAAATTTACCCTGGTTTAGCTGCATTGGTTTATCTAGACATAAAAAGGTACAAGCTGACGATGATGTTTTCTGCATTCAGTAACACATGTTTCAGTCACAAATTTTCAGCAATGATTGAACTTAAACTACAAAACTGAGAAGGAGTGGAGAGATGGAGCTCAGTAATGGATGTAAAAGAAAATTGATGGGAAGTGATAAGTGAAGGAGAGTTGAGTTTGCTTCGTTGTGAAGGAAGTATGACAGACAGACCTGGACACAAGGCAGATGGAGTTAGGAATCAGTGACAATAATAAAAACTGATCAACAAAACAAACGAGAAAAATGGTGGTGTTTGTATATAATTGAGCAGGAGGAGAGTGAAAAGAATCTGGAAACTAAAGGTAAAAGAAAGGCAGGTAGTACAGTAATACTTCATTAAATTGGGGAACCTGGTACATAAATTACGCTCCTTCATGCAACTCAGCCATGCTACAATTCTAAATGCATGCCATCACGCCAATGCCAACTGCATAATGTCTTATGACAAGTTGGTATTTACATAATTCTTTAATCCTAAATGTTAAGGAACCTTTTAATTTCAGTCATTAAAATTATTTTGGTGACTAATCTAAACCTTGAAACGCGATGTCGGGTGACTGACGTCACGGTCGGGCAAGGTTTTAGTGTATGTGTCAGAGAGACGGGCTATAGGACTAGCTGNGATGTCGGGTGACTGACGTCACGGTCGGGCAAGGTTTTAGTGTATGTGTCAGAGAGACGGGCTATAGGACTAGCTGAACTTATTGGCTGCTAAATAAGCTAGTGCGCGTGCTTGACGGCATGGCACAAAGTCTGGTGTGAGCTTAACTGTCCTTCGTAGCTCCTGACTCGGCTGTTATTGCTGCTGGTGCCAGCTGGAACTCGTGCCCAGTTCGTGGNGATGTCGGGTGACTGACGTCACGGTCGGGCAAGGTTTTAGTGTATGTGTCAGAGAGACGGGCTATAGGACTAGCTAAACTTATTGGCTGCTAAATAAGCTAGTGCGCATGCTTGACGGCATGGCACAAAGTCTAGTGTGAACTTAACTGTCCTTCGTAGCTCCTGACTCGGCTGTTATTGCTGCTGGTGCCAGCTGGAACTCGTGCCCAGTTCGTGGNCTTAACTGTCCTTCGTAGCTCCTGACTCGGCTGTTATTGCTGCTGGTGCCAGCTGGAACTCGTGCCCAGTTCGTGGGTGAAGGTGGTGCTGTGGCTGGCAGTGCTGGTGGGGGCCCACGGCGAGTTGTTGATCCTGCTGGGTCGGAACCAAGGATTGCAGATTCCCAGCGGTACTGGGAGTCCTTGGCGGAATCTCTCGATGATGGGATGTGGCTCGCAGATGATCTTGTAGGGTGGCTGAAAGAGGGGACTGGAGGGAACTTGGAGGTGAGGCCTGTCCAGTTGGTGGGTGGCTTGAGCTCGTTCCCAGGGGGATAAAGTGCAGACGGCAGTTGGCACTACGTTGCAGTTCACGCTAGGCTTGGAGGCAGTAGCCACCCTCTTCTATCTCCATTTTGCACCGCTCCTATGGGTGTATGGCAAAGAGGTAGGAATTAAGGTCTGCCACACTAAGGAAGAGCAGGCGACGAAGATCCCTAGCTAGGTGTAAAGCCAGTTGTGGCCAAATCAACCAGAGTTGGACCAATTTTACACCAACTGGCAAAGTACAACATGGTGGTTGGAGCAATGGGTTACCCTGGATGTCTGACAGCGACGTAGGTGTGGTCCAAAAGGGGTTGGACCTCCAGAACCAGTCTTATCACTCCTTCTGGCGAAAATAACAATGCGGTGGATGGAGTGAATTGGCTAGGCTGGCTGACTATCCGCCTCGTGGATTGAGTTTCTAATAGTTGTGGCTCTACCGTACCACCAAGTAACTTGCCGTACCTGATTCACAGTATTGGTGGGCGTCTAATGTGTGTTTGAGACGTACGTGTGTTCGGTTAAGGGAGCCAGCAGTCCTACTCTAAGTTCAGCAAATTAGATGGGAATAACGCGGTCTCCAGCTTTTCCTCGGTGGGCCGATGTCTACTTGGGATTAAAGTAGGTCATAGTCACCTAGAAATAAATACTTAGGGGTAAGGCAAGAAGATGTGTTTATTCCCATGAGGAATAGACACGGTGGCCCGAACTACCTCCTAACTAACCAGGAACTGAAACGGAAGTAGACTACGAATACCATGCGAAGGGAACCTGGGTCTAAACTAGACAAGAGCAGATGTGGTTAGGTAGGTGTAGTATTAACTGACCCTAACTAACTCGATGCTGTTGTCCAGAAGGGACTCGGGTGGCACTACCAGAAGGAGAGTGTGTGTTGAAGGGGGTTGAAGACTGGAAGATCTCTTGAAGAGCAGTGGTCCTTCGTGAAGAAGGCGGTAGAAGCAGAGAGCTCCAGCACAAGAGATGGTGGAGCGAGCTGCTGAGAATGAACGGCCAGTCTGTGAATGTGCATGGACGGATATCTACCTGCTCTCGGGGGTGGCAGGGGTATCTCCTCCCTCTGTAGGTGGAGCCGTACTCTGGTGCCATCTCTCGGGCCGTGGTGGAAGCAGGTTTCCCTGCTATGTGGGGTTGCGATGGCTGCGCAAGCTCAGGCGCAGGGCTGGGCCGCTTGGCTGGCTACTATCATACGTGGGGGATGGCGTGACGTCTGACAAAGGCGAAAATGATTTTGGCTGATGTGCTTGTGGGTGACTCTTACCTAGGGGTGATGCGATGACACGTGAAGATGAGGTGAAGTCGTGTGTGTGTGTNGATGTGCTTGTGGGTGACTCTTACCTAGGGGTGATGCGATGACACGTGAAGATGAGGTGAAGTCGTGTGTGTGTGTGTGTATCTATATATATCAGAACGCATCGCACGCTAACCTATTGATAAATGATTGATGAAATAGATGGATTATGATGATTATCAACTGCATTAGTCAAGTTTTGACATGACCCAAGGAATAACCACCATCTCGAAATAACAAACCTTTTTGCGGAACTGTATAATATTTTATTTTAAAAATATAATTTTTTAAAGGAATAAGATGAAAATAAAGTTTGTTGCATTTATNGGAACTGTATAATATTTTATTTTAAAAATATAATTTTTTAAAGGAATAAGATGAAAATAAAGTTTGTTGCATTTATTTTAATTGTTAATCATTGCGATCCTCTTCACCACTACTGTGGAACTCTGAAGTGGGAAAGTAATAAAAATAGACCCTCCCTCTAGAATTCGACTGTCTCCTTCCATCAAGGTCGCCAATGTTTACCCTCATGTGCCTGCCATTACTTACGTTACGTGCCAGGGCTGCCTAGTCCAGAGAACGCCCTTTTGAGACCACATATTACAGTAAATCTGGCTTGCTGTATTCATTGTTTACACTGCCCCAGAATAAAAAAAGCCGAGGCATTAAGACAGCAGTATCGATTGGGAGGATGCATGGGCAGCTCTGCTGCTGGAGGGAGGGTAAGCTGACCTACTTCCCTTCATTTCTCTCAGAAGATGTAAAAATATTAAAATAAATTGATACTTCATTAAAACATGTTGTTATGGTTTTCTCTAGAAACAACCGAAAATAGACACAATTTTTGAGTTTTTAAGGGTCTAAGTCAATTAAAATAAGTCAAATTTGATCTTACACACATGTCGATCTTACAAAAAAAATTAATGCGAACTATGATAATTCTTTGAGGGGAACCTTCCCCTGCCATATTGAATTCTTGGTTTTACTAGCTTGTTTATATTATTAAACAAGAAAATTCCAGAAGTGTTTCTATACCCAACTAGCTATTGACCTTACACTGCAGTACAGACACGACACTGGAAATACAAACTCATTATTACATAACAATTTTGTTTCTGACAAAATTTGGCAAGATCAATATTGTGACATTAATACCAGTTCATAGTTCAGTTATGTCTGTATTGCTGTGTAAGGTGGGGTGGAGTGGAGAGATTTGGGCAGCTCTTAAAATCAGACTCTTGAGAGCCAATGAGGGTAAAGTGAGCTGAGTGTGGAGTAGCGCTGGAATGCAAGGGTGGGGGAACGGGAGATCCCTGAAAAATCCAGCAGATCAGTGGCATTGTCTGGCAGAATTCCCATGTGCAAAAATCCAAGAGCCACCCGGCCGGGAATCGAACCCAGTTCACCTAGGTGGGAGGCGAGTAGTCTGAGTACTACACCACCACAGTCCTTGCTATTTAAGGTCAATAGCTAGTTGAATACAGAAAAATTCAGAATTTTCTTTTTTTAAAAACATAAACAAGCTATAAAAACGAAAATCCTCTATGGTGGGGACAGGTTTCCCTAAAATAAAGATATGACTGTATTTAACAAATATAATGTGTAATTTTGCCACAAACTGTGTAAAAACGGCCAACATAAAATATTAATACAATTTTTGCAAATAGGGGTTGGGGGTGGGTTAGATTCAATTCCAATTCCAACAATGACCTCTTCAAAATAATGACCCTTTTCCTAGGAACAGTGAAAGGCCACACTTTTGAAAGTTAACTGTTGTATTGTTCTTCCTGAATTGAACAGCAGGTCGTCCCAGCGGCTTGACCCATGTCACACCCATTACCACTAACCCCTGCCGCTGCTCATNTCCTGAATTGAACAGCAGGTCGTCCCAGCGGCTTGACCCATGTCACACCCATTACCACTAACCCCTGCCGCTGCTCATTAACCCTCTGATTATACTAGACATCAGTGCAGCCGGCCAGGGATGGCTGCCCCAAAGCGAGCATTGATACTCCCCGCACAAACTTATTTCCCTGAGTGCGTGCAGGCTGGTAGACACGCCACTCACAGTCACCTCCTGTTTCACGTGCAGCCTGGCCACCCTGCTAGCTAAGTGGGGATGGCCAAGACAGAAGAGACCCCCACACACCCCTGGCCAATCGCAGCACTTATATATAGAGCATTTGCGATAAAACAAAAAATAATGTGAATTTTAGCATTTTGGTACGAATAAAGGAATTTTTACAGTTTCACTTCAAATAAAGCTAATTTGAAAATTTACACCGATCTTTACTCGAAATTAACCAATATTCGCGGAATGAGTGTTACAAAATGATCTTTCTTGTTGCTTTGCCTAAATATGGCAAAAAAAATGAACATCGACAGGCAATGAATGTTTATATCACGTTTTGTGGTTGAGGTTAGGAATACTCTTCGCACTGTTTACCAAACGCCCACCGTCTTCGTTGCAGCAACGAGTTACTTTTGCGTGTTTAAAACTTTGAATTTCTAAGGGTCAATAATTCGTGGATCACATTTTGTCACACATTTGGTCATGTAACTTGCAGAGTCTGTAACAATTGCTTGAATGTTTTTGAAATTGACACCGTATTTATTAACACACTCATTTATAGTTAGTGACAGGGAGTAGACATGTTTATTTACGTTATTGAACCATTTAGACATTCAAGCAGTGAGCACTACATATATCTTTTGCCTCCGGGAAAATAACCTACAGTCATTTTAATTTAGCGTTCATTATTACAGTGTAGTTCAAATCCTGATTCAACCATGATTTACAGCTGTTTGCACCTACAATTTCATCTGCCTTCATTATCCCCAGCCAGACATACCAGGCAATAACTGACGAGAGCCACATTAGGGAATCAGAGTAGGGTTACAACACAGTTAGGGGTGAGAGTGATTGTACCCTGAGAAGGGGAGGTTACTTCTGCATTTGGTGCCCGGTGCATTGGCTGTGCAGGCTGTCCTTGTTTGACACTCGGTCATTCTTCAAACAGTGCTCATGAGTATGATACCCAGCTACAAACACTCGCAACACCGAAGGGGAACCAGGAGTAATGCCTCTCTACTCAACAACCTCTGTTCATTCCACCACATCTAGACTTGCCAGGGATAAGAGGGATGGAGGATGCTCGTGGTCCCAAGGCTTCTCGCACAGAGTGCAAGGAGGATATCAACCCAGCTCACCAATCTCTGTTCGTTCCACCTCATCTAGACCTGCTGGGGACAGAGAATCAGAGGTAGGGAGAAGTATTCTACTGTCTTCTGCCATATACAGAGGGAGTGTAGAGAATTGCAAATCCAAACATCGGAGTCCTCCTATAACCCCCCTTACCTCACTACCTTGCAGACCCCCTTATTTACCATCTCACCCTTTGATTTATCCCACCATACCCTATGCCTTACTCCCATTGTGGGGGAGAATGGAAGAAAACAGTTCATTTGACCAATGCCCTTAGCACGTAACAAAGGACAGTTCCACCCAACTTCATAGATTGGGAGAGGGACAGTGCCCAACAACAGTGGCAGCAAGCCAATGCCAGGCCCACACGGCCCTCACTGAATCTCTTCACACCTCCTGTGAAACATCACCTGACCAGCTACACCGGCCCCTTTGACTACAAATTAGGATTTGTTCCCATGCAACAGGACTTGGGGAGAGAGGTTGAATACAGATATCACAAATCAAACACCCAGAAGAACAAGAATGTCGAAAGACAATTCTTAAAAAGAAAAAGCTCAGTGGGAATGCCGCCAATCGGTAGTTCAGCCTCAGGAACCCACGACCGTGCTTTTCGCCCGCCCCCTAAAAATTGACTTTGCAATTGTCAAAGTGACTTAGACCCATATTTACATTATTTTTTTTTTAGACAAAGGGTGTCATAATACCATTCTCAGGTGCACTTTTATTCAGAAGACATGTATATTAAAATAAAGAATTTTTTTATTAGTAATTAGTTTGATTTTCTCCGCAAAAAACTACTGAAAATGGACTCTGCAATCGCTAAGTGACTTGGTGCTTGTGGCATTAAAATTTATTGATGAAAAAGGGACGTCATATATACTACTCTGGGGTATACTTTTATTCAGAAGACATCTGCTTATTGAAATAAATAAATGTTTCATTAAAAAAACTATTATTTTTGTACCAGACAATTAAAAAGTGATGTGACTTAAAAAAAAACACTTTTAACACAATTTTTAACATTTGGGGGTCAAAATCGGTTTGCAACAATCTTATGAGGGCAGTAAATTTATGAGACCATTTACAAGAACTGTGAAGACTCGTAAAATTGGGATCTGACCGTACTAACTTAATAGTCGCACTTCTACTTCTTTTTTGTATAAAATGTGCTATGATTATGCGAGAATACAGTATTTGCTCTAAACAATTTCTGGTAATCAGCAATGTAAGCTACTTTAATTCCAGGTCATAACAGTTTACATTTTATATCATTACTTAAACAATTCCACAATGACATCAATGTATATTAGTTGGAGAGGAAGATTGCTCCAGGTTTATTTCAGAATATCAAGGCTTTAATGTNCACAATGACATCAATGTATATTAGTTGGAGAGGAAGATTGCTCCAGGTTTATTTCAGAATATCAAGGCTTTAATGCAGGTTTTAAAAAGTTTGCTCTACACTAGCATATCCAAAATACCATTTGCAACTGCATTACCCACTGCTATGAGGTTGATATTTACATCCATGAATGCAAACCTAAAAAAACAGAACTCATGACATTCTGAACTTTAACAAAATTGTAATGATGCAATTTATAATAATTTGAATCGGGATGTTTGGTTAATTTTTTTTTGTTTTGCGAGGCTTCGAAATATTTTATCNATGCAATTTATAATAATTTGAATCGGGATGTTTGGTTAATTTTTTTTTGTTTTGCGAGGCTTCGAAATATTTTATCATGATTCGAAGTTATGGCCGTTGTAGTAGGTTTATTGGTCATATGTTTGCCTTTTTGGAAATCATAGTTTTTGTTCGCGTCAGCATTTGTAGATGGAAGCTTTTACAACTTCAGTAGACATTTTTTCCTTCTAGAATGTTCTAGAAGTTTGATTATTTTTTTACTCGGACGCAGTTCAGCATGGCGTGGAGAGTGGTTGAGACGGGGGTCGCACAGGTTTTCGAAGGGACTCCGGGCCACGCCATGGCACTGTGGGGCGAGGAGTGGGGGTAGGCACGGGGCAACTTTAACCCTGAGCGCCTACCGCCCGCTAACAGTAGACAACCAGCACTCCAAGAGGACATCATGCGTGGCAAATATTGCCCACACCGGCAAACACCCATGACCTCTACATCTTAACTTAAATTATTTTCTACTTGCAACCTTTATCCTGCTAAATTATTTCTGCCGGTGTGGGAGATCGTTAGGGTGCCAGGAGGGAACTGACACCCCCCCTGCCTTCGTAATTTCCTCTCGTTACGCAAGTTTTGAATGACGTGAATAACAAATAAACTACTGTGGTTTTTGGCTCTTTGCTTGTTTATCTGGTGAAACTGACTGTTCATGACTCTGCATACTTGGGGCTTGTGTGTGAACTGTTCCATTTGAATGTTAAATAAAATTACAGAGTAACTTAACCGAGACTTGACTTAATTTTATTTTTATGGCAACTTTTAAGTTTCATGTCTCTACTGACTTGAGTAAACACGAGCTATGATTTCCAGTCGCCAATTCTGCAACTGCGACATTACAAAATAAAGTGAGACTAATTACAAGCAATGTACTTACAGAACACTTTTGTGAATGACCAAACATCAACTTTACATTCCAAATACTGTTTTTAAAGGAATGCATCAACATTACCAAGTGAAACAAACAGCATGCTATAGATCTTTGAGAAAATTTTGAATGACATCATTTTATCAGTAATTAAAAATATATAAAACACATTCACTTCTGGAATACAAACCTGGAGTCTGGTAGTTTAAAGCAACCATTTGGCTACCAGAGTTCCACATGGGAACAGGATTATAGTTGGATGAGTCAATACGCTGCCCCTTAGGATACACTCGACTGAACTGAATCTATAACCAAATTATATGTAAAACATTATATTCAAATTATGTCTCTACATTGAAGGAAGCAGATAACTTCCCCTTTTATAACTGTAATAATATAATCTTAGAATTTAGTTCAAATCACTCAGAGTTAAGTTTAAAATTTCTAAAACAATGAATTTATTAATTCATATGACGTAGCATTTATCTCTTATGTTGAAAAAAAAATTTAATATCAAAGTGACAAACATAAGATAAGAAATTTAATTGTTAACAAGTAAAAGCATACACAGCCATTAGCATGGGTACATACATGTGACAAAGCAGAGAGATGGGAGCTAACGTCCTTTGTAGAAAACCTGATATATCCCTTTGCTTACATAAAAAAAGGTAGTGGCAACATAAACAACACTATAACTAATAATAAGAAAAGTAATACTATAAACGGCAACAGCAATAACATAAGGCATGCTTCAAACCCCTATACTACTTCAAAATTTTTGTAAAAATGTGTTTGCACCTACAAACTATTTTGAAAACATAAGTAATTGAAACAATTATCATTTTAAAAAGACAATTCAGAGTGAATAAAAAAAAATAACTTTTTGCAGATTTGATATAATTCATAAATATCATCTATAAGATGTCGGCACTCAATTCTACTGACTAGTTTTTAAATGACAGCTGTATTACTAAAAATTTGCACATCATTTTGTGACACAATTACTTGGGTCATTTATTTATTGCATATCACTTCTCTTTTAACACTTAAAACACACCATGTAAAACCAAAAAAGACTTACACTGTGAAGAACTGGACAAATATTGTTGCATCTTTCTACCACTGTGTCATTGTATAAGACAGGCAGACCATTGTTTGTGGTTACCATGGTTTGTGGCTATTCAGTTGGCTCTGAAAAGCAAGAGAAGTATTTCCCAAAGTATCCCAGTACTATCTTCATAGGGCCCAACCGTGGCTAAAGACAGTTTATGTTTTGTTACAAGATGCATGTGAGCACAAAATTTATTTCTATCTCAACTCTAATTGAAGTCCTTCTAATGTGTCAGTTTGGTTATAGTCAATTAACTCACACTCATCATTAACACATTCTCAGTCTGTCTGTTGCTATCATTTGAAATGCCTTGCACTCACGCATCCAGCTCAATAGTACCGCCTGCCAGTCACACTCTTTACTGCACCAATGATTGCTGTCACAAATTCTACTCCCGCTGGTCACTTCCATTGCCATGCGTTGCTCTTCTGGCTCATGATCTATCATTCAAGGTCGCACAATCGCCAAAAATTCCGACTCTCATAAACATTCAGCTCGGAGGCCTGTTGCACTTATATTGCTTCAGTCGCCCAATCTGAAAGGTTCAACGCACTCTTGAGTCAACTGAGAGAAACTTGGGCATCAAACCAAAAAAATTTTCCAGATAAACGCAGAAATTAAATTAGCTAAATGTCAGGAGTGTGCAAGCTGCAAAAGGTCTATTGCGGTGGTACACTGTTCGTAACAAAATACACTTTTCTTGGATTATCACTTGCCTGACCTTAAAACATTCCTCCGTTCTCGCGAGCAGGAACAGGCAAGGGGAGCAATGAAGGTTTGCGACACATAACAGCATGTATAGGCTTCACTTGGTGGCAAACCACTGGTTGTATAATAAACATATTATGGTAGCCATAACATTGTTTATCATCATTGGGAAGAGTTTAGCAGAGTTATCTAGTCATCAATGTTCCATGCCTTTCTTTGGTGCCAGGATGCTTAAAATAGCTGTCCTTCAGACCAAAACATTTTAGTCACTGGGAATGGGTAGATCACATCAGCCTGGACTGGCTCAATGGCTAATGGCTAGGGAATAACAACTAGTTCTTACCAAGCAATGGTCTTGAGACTTGTACCAAGGTTAGCGGGCAGAGGGCCCTCAAACATTAATGGTAAGAGTATGTTTGATAACCATTGTAAATTTGAGGAATAACAGGAATGCTGCTTCACTCACCTGAAGTTTTGATAAGGGCATATGGACATGAAATGCTACATACTGTTACAATTTCTTAAAGCCTCTGGGCATAGCCAGGTTCTTTAAAGGACGGAGGTCTTAATTAAATAAAACAGCTAATAATAAATTCTTAATTTATTTAGGAAAAAAAAAAAAAAAAAAAAAATCTCTACAATAAGTTACCAAAAGCTATTTACAGCTAATATTTACATAATAGTCCATCACTTACCAGAAATTAACACACTGAAATACCAAAAACCAGTCTGTATAAAAAGTTTTCTAAAACATTGACATGTGACGCATAGTTTCTTTTTTGCTGCAACTCTGTATCATTAAGTGCACTTCACGAGCCTCAGAAGAAATACGAACACCGATCAGCCACCACCCAGTCCAGCATCCTGTCTCCTAAAACATGGTGGACGCCTGGAGAGTGGAATGTGCTGCAAGAAAGATGATAATATAATTGTCCTTGCCTAACAGAATCCCGTGAAAAGGGAGACTAGTCGGCAATGCAAGTGAGTTGCCCCTAAGCGAGCGGCGGATAGTACCAGCACACAAACAGGAAACTACCCCGTTTCAAGCCTTCCCTGAGAAATCGCAGGTAGTGCAGCATCACCCACGAAAAGAGGAGCCACCCCACCGGAGTCACCTCGATGGCCGATGGCCGATGGCCGAAGGAACCAGATACACCCTCTGGCCAGGTGTATAAAATGCCCTGCACCACCGCAGAATGGCAGTTGCTACCAGTCGTGCTAAGGCTCTCTGCTCTTTCTGCTCTCCTCTGCCTCGTAAGAAAATGCCCAGTTATCACCAGTGACCAATGCCATACCTCTTCAAGCACGCGCTGCAGCCCCAAAAAATCCCCCCCCCCCTTTTCCATGACATTTGCCGTCAACCCACACCACCCCATCTTCCCCTAAAGTCCCTTCAGGACAACACAGCTTCAGTCAGGGTACAGTTGTTCTGATGGCTACCTAATTCGTTGCTCTAGCTCTTCAAGCATGCCCTTCAGGCAGGCTCTTAGAGCAGACAGGCCCCTCCACCTGTCTTTTGTCTTATCCTTTCCCCTTCTGTAAGTTAATTAGTGTGCTGATTCAAAGCAGGAGAGTACAGGTCACCGTGTTATATTCTGGATGGAATAAAACACGCCTAGTCTAACCGCCGTCTGTTCCTTCTTGAGTGAACTCAACATAGTTCTTCCTGGTAAGTGTCAACCCGCAAATGAGCAGCCAGGAACCACAGTTTGTGAACTGATTTTTCGAATCTAAAGTAGGACTAAGGCCTTGTCCCCTAGAAAGGACTTGACGTGAAGGGATCNTTTTCGAATCTAAAGTAGGACTAAGGCCTTGTCCCCTAGAAAGGACTTGACGTGAAGGGATCAACTCTGAGTTACACTCAGCTAGAGGTATCGTTGCCTGCCACCCCAGTGCGGACGTTAACTGGTAGTACCCTTTCCTGGCAAATGCCGTTCACCCACAGAAGGGCAGCTGCTGTCCTCACAGAAAAACAAACACTGCTTAACAAACCTTCTCCAACCTTCAGCTGCTTAACCCCCCGGGGAATGAGCTCATGCCACCCATCAACTGTTGAGGCCTCACTCACAGTTGCCCCCTTAATCTGTTTGGCCCCATGGTGAAGACCCCCAGAGTTGCTCACCCCATCATCCAGTACCTCCGCCTGGACTTGCCCCTGATACTGGGCGTTGAGCCTGCCAACAATGCCGGAACTCCGCCGACAGCCGCCG
>NQII01000303.1:574638-673252 GCA_002778355.1 Clitarchus hookeri
ATGTGCACCTAGCTGGGGAGGGGGGAGTCTGCACATAACACTCCACCTCCTCAAGTCTGTTCGCCCTGAACAGACTCTTCAAACGTCTGGACATTTGTAAAGTGCTAATCGGTCAATGTGGACAACCGTAGATTCACCAGAGAGCCCTGTTGACAGATCTGTTACACCAAATCATTAATCTGCTTCAGGATCCTAAATGGGGCTTCCCAACATTTTTGTAGCTTCGGACAAGATGCCTACCGCCTTTGGGAGTTGTAGAGAGCCACACCAGCTGTATTCCTTGAAAAACCTTTACAGACATTCTTCAGTCATTTGTATTTTCATTCTGTCACCACTGTTGACTTTAAGATGCCACCAGGCAGTCTCATGGATGTCGACTAGCCTCTGATTTAGTTTACTGGCATATTCTAGGGTGGCTGCTTCTACTGGACATCCGAGCAGCAGGTCACCAGGGAGGCGGAGCTTTCTTATAAACAGCATCCTTGAAGGTGTTACCCTTGTCGGTTCGTGGAACGCTGGATGATATGCCAAGAGCAATAAGGTATCTTGGAGTCCCAGTCCTTTTAGTCGTTTTCCACAAAGATCCCCAGATACTGTTCCAGGGTATAGTTGAGCCTCTTGACCATCCCATACCACTGAGGATGTAAAGCTGTGGTTCAAGTTTTTTAGTTCCTAAAATCCTTGTTACCTCTTCGAAAAGAGTGGCTATAAAATTTCACCCTTAATCTAAATGAAGCTCAAGTGGCACTCCAAAACTAGAGAATACATGCTCTATAAGAGTATCAGCTACAGTGCTGGCCTCTTGGTTTGGAAATGGTATGACATCACACCATTTGGTGAAATAGTCTTCTTGCACTACCAAAAGGTACCGACCCCTCCTCTCAATGACTGGTAATGGTCTGAGAAAGTCCACTGCCATCCTCACAAATGAGGTTCCAATATGGAATTTCTGAAGGGGACCTATCCCTTAATCCTCCGACCTTACCTTGTAGTGCAGGCATCACATGGACTGCACAACTTCTCAACATCTTCCTGACAATGGAGTAAGGTTTATTCTACTCAGGTTGGGAAGCTTAAAGCTTTTAGTTTGGCAACTAAAATTTTTCTCCACTAGGTAAGCGCTAGTGTCGCATGTGTACCAGATTTTCTCAATTTTCTACATAAAAAAAAAAATTGCAATAATCATAAATCAAATANACATAAAAAAAAAATTGCAATAATCATAAATCAAATATAAAATAACTACGTAACCAAGTAAAATCTTTCTCTTTTATTATTCATGTAGCTTAAAATTTATAATGGAGCCAGTTGAATTTCAGTCTAACTCTGTCTAGGGTCTTATTTATACTGTTGTGTCCACCTGTTGCTATATTATTCGGTTCTTTTTAGCACTTCTGAGATTCTGCACTCTAGTAGGGCCTATTGTAAGTGTATACGTTTCACATCATTACTTTTCCTGTTCTTGTAAAGAACACCATTCTTCAGTACAAGGAAATTCCACTGCGCACAGTATACCTTGACGTCAGGCACAGACTGGATATCTTCTCCCATCTTGGTCAACATCCAGCTTCTTTCCACTATATTATTGAATGCAAGGTGAGGTCATTTAGCTAATCTTTCCTAATGCCCTCATCATTCCTTTTTTTCCTGATGTTTATAAAGATGACAGAATGGTTTGCATTGTCTCCTGGAAAGTGCATCTACATGGCTGTGAAGGCATCTAGATGTGTATTTCAGTCATATTCTTGCAGGTGCTGTATCCACCACGCTATTTGACCTTCAGGGTTCTTCAGGGTGTCTGCCATAAAGGTAGAGGTGGAAGTATGCAATTGCCTTCATGACATCCAGAAGTTTCCTGTGTTACACAATAATTTCTCTTAGGTTTGTGCAATATCTTACTGAAGTATTCCAGTGGTCTCTACTATCTATCCTGGATCTGATATAACAGAGCCCCAATGCCTACATCACTAGTATCAGTATCCAGAATGAACTGACCGTCACTACTCGAGAAGCCCAGGATTGGGTGAATACCAGAATTTATTTTAGTTTATTAAAATCAACTTCACACTCAGTGGACCAATGAAACTTCCTTTTTGCCTTGGTCAACTCACGCAGTGACTTGGCGACTGGTGAACAGAGGCAAAAATCAGAGGTAGTAAGTATATAAGTGCAGGAAAATCCACACTTCTGTTTTGTCAGGTGGTGGAGGCCAATATATTATTGGTTTGGTATTCTCAAGGTCTGTTTCAATCCCATCGGCCAGCAATACATGTCTCAGGAAATTAATTAATTTTCTTTTGAAAAAGGTGGCATCCCTCAGGAACCAATTTCAGGTTGATGGTGGCTACTTTCTGAAACATGGTGTCTAGGCATGTCAGGTGCTATTCAAATATCCTTCCTGTGACCACGTCTTCTAGAAACACACAACAAATGTCTAAGGGGATGACTTTCTCCATTAGACATTCAAAGGTAGTAGGGCAGGGGTATTGAATTGCCAGGTTCCTTTTCCTTGAATGCAAAAGGCAGTCTTTTCTTTGTCTCCTGGAGCCATCTCGCATTGCCAGTACCTGTTCTTCATGTCCAAAGTAGAAAACCATTGTGAATCTGCTGGACTCTTCAGTGTCAGCATAAGAATCTTTCTTGGTCACATCATTATGCTGGTGGTAAGCCACACAAGATCTCATAGAACCATCTTCCTTTTCAATAAGTACAATGGGAGAAGACCACAGACTGACAGATGATTCTGTCAATGTAATTCCATCTCTTTCAGCATACCTTCAACCACCTTATGTGACGCTAGCAGTAGTCACGTTGGTGGCTGCTTTACGGGCCTAGCATTCCCTGTGTTGATGTGATAGTATGCAATATTAGTTCATCCAAAGTCACTTGGTCCACAGGAACAAGCATTTATTTCTCTGCAGTAATTCAGAAACAGCTTTTTTTGTCACCAGTTGAGGTTTTCTCTTGTTCTTGTTAACAGTTCCCCCTCAGAACTTCTGGTAGAAGACATTTAATATTTTGTGGCATTGAAGCTTCAGGGAATGTTTCAAAGCACCTGTGAGACCTGCTTGCAAACCCCTGTCAGGGTTACTTTGTTAAGACGAATAGCACTGTCAGACAAATTAATTATCCTTACTGGAAAACTGAGTTTGAAGAGGTTACATAACACCATCTAGTAGAATGCGACCTTTCTAGGCTGGTCCAAATATGCCCAACAATTTCACAAATTTTTCCTTGTCATATCTACCTGGAATAAAAATTTTGCTAGAAGCATGGAGCACAGTGGACTGACTACACACTACTGGGCAGCTCATTGGCAAAGACAAATTTCACCATGTTGACACTACCAACTCGGTATTGCCTGCCTGTAGCACCCCCAGTCAACTGTCAGTACAGCACCCCCAGCAATGTCCCTCATGGTTGTCTGAAACTCCTTCAGTGTCCTTTTAATGCTGTCATCATCTTCGCTCAACATCACTGCCCACACTGGACATCGGGGCACTGCCTTGCTGACTCCACTTCCAGTGCTCGAGCCAGGGCATCCTGCATGGTGCGAGGCGCAGCCAGGCATACAGCTTGTCGCACCTCCGTATCAGTTATAGTGTCAATGAAAAAGTCATCGGCAATGACTTTGCGAGTCTCCTCGGGGCACCCCTCCAGAGACAAGTGGGACAGCTGCACAATGTCTTGGTACAGCTAATGCAGTTGGACATGGTGGGCATGTCTCAAGTATCGGTCATCGAAATGCAACTCCAAGGCCGATACCAGCGTGGAGTACTCCCGTCAATGTTGTTCTGGCAGGGACTGCAGTATGCTCAGTGCAAAGCCCCTCAGTAGAGCCACAAGGTAGTAAGCTCACTGCTCCTCAGTCTAACAATTTAGAGCAGCGACAATCTTGAACTGGTGCTAATATTTGTGTCAAGGTGTCTGTCCATCACAGGGGGCAGGCTTAATTGTGACACCTTTATCCACCCCTGGCCATGGCATACCCACACTGGAAAACTGCTGGGCCTCTCCTGCGATGGCTGTATTGGCAGCGACCTCTCGCTGCCTAAATTCATCAGCTCGGTAGTGGTCATTCCCAGCTCCTCCTCAACAGCTGGCTTACTAAATTGCTGCTGTAGAAATTCTTTCCATTCCTTTATAAGGATGCTCACTCCCTGTTTAACCTTACACACAACACTACCCATCCTTTCTTTCACACTGTCAATTTTCCTTCCCACACAGTCTTTAATTATTTTTTAACTCATTGAGACCTTCTTTTTTACGGTGTACATTTTCATTCACACTGTCTATTTTCTTGTCTAGTTTGTCAACTACTTTGCAACACAGTCTATTTTCCTGTCCACTACTTCGCTAACACTGCCTATTTTCTTGTTTACTAGTTCACCAATACTTCTACAGTTGGCTTGACTTAGTCATGGAATATGGTTCTGGGACGCCCGCCGATGTGAGAAAACCACATGTGTTCAAAACTCTTCCATAAACTGCATAACATTGCAGTACACCATATTTACATGCATATACCTTCTCAAATACCATATTTGTGCATGTACAGGTTGTAGAAATGCACAGGAAAACAGTAGATTTAATCACAAAAAAGTAGTAATTAACATGTGCATGTGTAGCGTGAGGTTAATAAACAGCTGTTNAGTAATTAACATGTGCATGTGTAGCGTGAGGTTAATAAACAGCTGTTGCCTGGGGGTGATGTGGCAACAAGACGTGACATTCAAGGCTACCTCCCTCCCAACTCTCCAAACCAAGGGACTAGTGTGCCTCAGTAAGCAAACAGACAGGATGACACTAGGTTGTGCGTGTTCATAAAACAGACAGCACTTGATACGTTTTGTGTCGTGTATTTTAAGGGAACTCCCTAGTAAAATAATGTCTGCAAAGTTAGTGTATGCAGGTATACGAATATCTATGTAAATACATGTTCTGTGAATACAACATTTTCCTAGGAAAGGTAAAAAACTATACACAGCAATCAATCTTTACTTTTATAATTTCATATGAAGTAAAAAAAAAAAAAGTGTAGTGAAAATGGTTGAAAATGGCAATTTAGGCCTTTCCAGTGCAGTACCTTTAAGGAGCAGAAGAAAGGGACAAAGTGACATCTTTAGTTTCGTCTACTGGCTTACATTGCGTGTTTACATGTAATAATTTCTTACTGTTACAAATATAATATACCATATACAATTGATTATAAGCCAACACCGAATGCAAGCCAACCCTAAACTTTGTAATCCTCTGGAAGAAGAAAAAAAAAGAAGAGAGAATGAAAGCAGAATTTTAAAAGTCTCGCACACACTCGATCAGCTGAGAGAACACCACTATGCANAAAAAGAAGAGAGAATGAAAGCAGAATTTTAAAAGTCTCGCACACACTCGATCAGCTGAGAGAACACCACTATGCAAGGTTATCAACCGGGAGTGTGTTCACAACTGGCAGGGCAGTGAAGGGGAAGCATCAGCAGCGGAAGGAGTGAAACAAACTATCCCTCCCCTTCCAAACCGGTCGGCATCCAGGAGGTCACCAAGGATGCCACACTGATTGCTAGGCAACTAGCTCCCACCCCACCAGCCGTGTAAGGGGAGGACACAAGCAATTAAAAATGGCGTCCACTTGTCAAAAAGGCGAGCTCAGATAGTGTATACTATATCTTACATACAAGAGGCTATTTATAAATTACCNAAAAAGAAGAGAGAATGAAAGCAGAATTTTAAAAGTCTCGCACACACTCGATCAGCTGAGAGAACACCACTATGCGAGGTTATCAACCGGGAGTGTGTTCACAACTGGCAGGGCAGTGAAGGGGAAGCATCAGCAGCGGAAGGAGTGAAACAAACTATCCCTCCCCTTCCAAACCGGTCGGCATCCAGGAGGGCACCAAGGATGCCACACTGATTGCTAGGCAACTAGCTCCCACCCCACCAGCCGTGTAAAGGGAGGACACAAGCAATTAAAAATTGCGTCCACTTGTCAAAAAGGCGAGCTCAGATAGTGTATACTATATCTTACATACAAGAGGCTATTTATAAATTACCNGCGTCCACTTGTCAAAAAGGCGAGCTCAGATAGTGTATACTATATCTTACATACAAGAGGCTATTTATAAATTACCCATGTCACTGAATGTGCCTGGATGACAATACACCACATTAACATAATAATTATTTTGCTGCAAAAATGATTCCATCTCAGAATGAGTGGTTTTAATAAATAACATTTATTTTCACTTTGTTGCGAAACACAAAATGGTGAGCTACCATTGAGAAGGCTCTGTGATTATTAAAGCAGATTATTAAAAAGCAGAATGGCTGCACACTGGAATATGCTGGGTTAAAAAATATAACTCTCTATTTTAAACATGAAAAACGTCATTTTATGGGGGTGTGGCTTCTGAAGTAAGCCGCGCACGCTGGCCAACAGATGGCAGCACATTCGCCTATTACGCTGCTGTATCGCAAAAAAGTATATCTATCACGTCCATTTACGCTCAATTTCGTTTTAAATCCTTGCACATTATTCACACAGGAAGTTGGGTTCGTTACACTAATAACAGCTGTTTTGTAATGATATAAAACATGTAAACTTTTTTTTTGAGAACTCCCTTTCTGCCTGCGTATATATATCTTATGATAGATTAGCCGACATGAAATCCTCTTTCAATCGTTCATGCATCAGATGATACAGGAATGTGTATGCAGTATGTTGCCTTGCACTGACTGTCAAAAAATTGAATTGTTATATGAAAATAGTATTAAGCCTGTAACGGTACTGGTAAATATATACAGTAAAACCTCGTTTATCTGGACTAACTGGGACCAAAGGCAATCCGGAAAATCGAAAATCCGGATAATAAGCAAAATAAATCCTTAAATAAGCAGACTTACCGTTTATTATGATAAAAAAACTATGTTTTGTAACAAAATTACATAGAATTGTTTAAAAGACATAAAAAAAAAATATTAAAATAACTTTTTACATCATTTCTTAGCAAAGAATTGGTCCACTGTCATCTGTTTCAAACACGTATGGCGTTTGAATGAAGCACAGTCACACAAACACTTTAACATTAATAGTTCAGCTAGAGTGGTGTCGGGCTGCCGCTCCAAGTATGCCATGATGTTTGTCAGCTGGTCCGCAGCATCTGCATGTGTCGTCCGCTGTTGCGGTGTGATCGCTCCCTCCTCGTCCACGTCATCTTCTTCCTCCCTGTCTGCTGTAGATGTGCATGCCGCTACAATTTCTTCTTGTGTCATAGTGCCATAGCCACTGTCACTGTTGTCTTTCAGCCACTCACTGACGTTTTCCATATCAACATCTGAGCACCCACTTATTGTTCCTAACATTTGCAGAAGGTCATCTGCAGCCACTTGCACTAAATCATCGCTTGCCATTTCGTTTGTAGCACAAATAGCTGGCCACAGTTTTTCCCATGACTTTTTCAAAGAGCTTTTTGTGATGCAATCCCAAGCGTCAGCAACCATGTAAATAACGTCTTTGATATTGATTGATTTCAACAAATCAATCACTCTTTTTCCCCCTTCCTCTTCAATTTTTACTAAGCATTTCTTTTCGGTAAACTCTTTTGATGTTTTCAAGGACTCCCTGGTCCATAGGCTGCAACAGTAAGGTTACGTTTGGTGGAAGAAATTTCACTTTAATTCCTCCACTCATGAGTTCTTGTTCTCCCGGATGAGACGGAGCATTGTCGATCAGTAAAATAGCTTTTTCTGGTAAACTGAATTTTCGAACTCCAGGAACAAAGTTATCAAAAAACCAATTCTTAAACAAAAAACTGTCCATCCAAGCACTTTTTTGTGGTCGGTAAACCACTGGCAACTTATTGTAGTTCACATTTTTTAGCGCTCGGGGATTCTTGGATTTTCATGCAATGACAAGAGGAAACTTACGTTTCCCTGATGCATTGCTACAAGCCATAGCAGTTAGCCTATCTTTGCTTTTCTTGTAGCCCTTAGCCGAATCTTCAAGCCTTAATGCTAACGGTTTGCTCGGAAGCATCCGGTAAAAACGCCCAGTTTCATCAGCATTATAAACTTGATCGGGTGTCAATTCATCAGATAAAACCAATTGTTCGAAGTCCTTTTTAAATTTTTTCGCAGCAGCAACATCACTAGACAAGCTCCCTCCACTCAGAGTAAGTTGGCGAATTCTGCGAATACTGTGTCGGTTTTTAAAACGCTCTAGCCACTCCTGGCTAGCAGTGAATTCTAGATCAGGATTCTGTAACTTTTTGTTTGAGCTGAAGCTTTTTGGGCCAAGATCGGTCCAGATATAGGCAAACCATGTTCTCGCTGAGCACTGTACCACATGATTAGTGCATCGTCTAATGCTTCATTTTTTGCTTTTTTGCCATTCCTCTGCCTTCCAAACTGTTTTTACATATCATTTTACAACAAAATCTTTAATTTCTTTTCTTTGCTTTTTCCAGTTGGACACTGTTGAAGTTCCAACTCCCAATTCAGCAGCTATTTTTTAAATGTTTCTCCTTTATCAATTTGATTAATAGCGTCTAACTTTTTATCCATTGAAACCACGACCTTCTTTCGCTTTGATGCCATTTTAAACTTGTACATACACTACAATACACTCCCAAACACTTTGATAAAAAACAAAAACAATATCCGGTTGAACCACACACAATAAACAAAATGACAAGTGCCGTTTGAAAACAGTAGGAAAACTGTAGAGATTGGGGGAGGGGAAGTGATGGGTAGGGATTCAAGGTCAAGTCAAAGCTATTTATAGCTGATGAGTCAATCCACTTCATATTAAATATTATCTATGTGAACATTAAATTAAAAACATCTGGATTATCCAGAGATCCTGATCAACGAGGGCCGGATTAACGAGGTTTTACTGTACTGTCCATTTTAACAGCTTTTTTATATATACTTGGTCAGAACTGTGTGTAATATTGCTGGTCTCGATTCTAAGCCGAGGCGTGATTTTGGAGGTTCCAAATTGGTTACGAAAAAAAAAAAGTTGGCTTACAATGCGGTAAATACTGTAATTTGCAAGAAATCCATCTTTCCACTAACACATATCACAGTCTTGGGAGGAACCATCAAAATGCTTTCTTATAGCCAGACATAAACTTAAAGCATTTTTCCTACAAAAAAACCATTAAGCCTGATGTCTAATATGATCAGTCCTGTAATAAGTTAATCAAACTTTGCCCACATCTTCTTTTACCAGCGTAGGAAATTGCAAATCCTAGAGCATTAGTCTATATGCTATCAAACACACTGTGGAGAATTTACAATGAACATAGTTGTTAGTGGCTCTCAAACAAGTTGCCAAACATGGTTAACATTTCCACTATCTTTTTAGAATTGTATTGAATTTGAGTTACATATTTTTTTTTTTTGTAAAAATGTGTACATACATAAGTTTACTACAGGTTAGATATGCAGTAACGTTTAATAAAATGAAACACTTAGTATGCCTATATAAAGCTATTTTTAAAGTTTTGCAGTTGTGCATCTACACACAGACTAAATCATATGAATAAAAACTCTGAAAGGCAAAACATTCATACCAAAATTGCTACCACTATTAATTTCAGGAACTATTGCGCTACTTTACATCTGCAGGCCACAGAATCATATATTGGAAAGCTACTGCATGCACGTACACGCGCGAAACAGACATAGAAGATACGAGACTATGGCAGTATTTGACTACAGATTAACTGCATGCACTTGTGTACGGTAGTCTGCAGTGAGGAAAGCGGCATGCGGCAAAAGGCCATATATATTAGATTATTTAAATTCCTTTACAAACTTTCTTTTCTTTGATATTATTTATAAAAGTATACAGTTTTGATCTAGGTTTAATAAATTTTTGGATTGATTTTCCTAAATATTATCTTTAAATATTGCTGGTACTTTTTTATTAGCTTGTGGCATCCAAGCAATTTTATAACCAGATGTATCAAAATATTCAATAAGTTCATAAATATCTTCAGTTTCAATTTCAAAATTTAAAGAATCTGTGACTGTTCCTAGAACTTTTTTATTTTATTGTTATATTTTTGTTTTGAGAAAGTACAATAATAATTTATACATCAATAATTTTGATTATTCTACAACAACAAATCTACACTATATCTGTTTGTTCAATTCTATGACAATTATTTTTGTAGCAAATCAATATCTTTTATAGTAAAAATTCTAGTTTTATAATCTCTATGTTCATAATTTTTTTTTTTTTGATATAATCAATTAATTTTACATTGCATATATTTTTATTTGGTTTCCATAAAAAAAGAGTTATTCATTATTTTATAAAAAATCTTTTTCAAAATCATTATTTTTTGTGGTAGATAACAATAATAATAATTACTATTATTATTATATTATATAGTTTTAACCAAGTTTTCTGTTTAAGTTGAATACAATTTTCGTACCAGTAACTTTTTTTACATAATTTACTTCCTATTATAACCTTCAATTAATTCCAATAACACAAACTTTTTTTCCTTCAAAATTTTCTTTTTGTAGATTCTAATATCACTTTAAATGCAAAAATACCTAACCTTAAAACCCATTATATAGTAACAGTACAATATGAGCACAAAGGCAGCAATCAGTTTAGTAAACTGATAACTAGTCTACGGGTTGAAATTCCATCTGTACAAAGATTGAAGCTTCAATAGGCTGTACACAAAATATTTCATTAAAATTATTTATCATTATTAATAATGTTAATTATTATTTAAAATTTGCACCAAATCTGTACATGCAGTCCAAAACCTACAGCACACCACTACTTCAATAACAACGTATTACTAATTCGGCATATGGTTAGCAAGCATTCTGTTATTTTCCAACAAGCCAAAAAACCCACAAAACCAGTGCTTCAATAATTTTCACAATGTGATAAAAATATATTGAGTTGTTGCAATTACATTTTATAGCACTGCATGTTGATTTGGCATGGAAATGTACACAGCTATAGGCAGATATATAATCTGACACAAAATAGCAAATAAAAATTGCATCAACTACGCACCTGGTGATATTTAAGAAAAAATTTATTCTCCTGTTGACAAATAATTTTTTCTGCTTTAGTCTCTGGAAAAGATGACATTTCATTGAAGACATGACCAATCCGTTTAATTTTCTCTGCGTTGAATGCTACAGAACGACAATACACAATCAAGTTGGACATCTCCTTTGCTATCCTCCAAGCTCGCTCCATTTCTTTGTGTTCACTTTCCTGCAACATAAAAAGGTATCAGTGCGAAAACAAAGGCTTCAATATACAAAAATAACCAATAAAAGAAGTTTCAAAAAATTTATTAATATTATACAAACCCTCTTTGAAGCATTTTGCGCCGTCTCTTTTATGAAGTCCATCCACTCTAAAGCTTGATCTTTTTGTGATGTTGCCACTTCAAAAGGAGTACACCTATTTGGTATTTCAATGCGAAGTATCCACTCAAGAGCAGGTCGGGTTCCAACCGTCAAGTTCACAACAGCACCTACCACATCAAGACTGCCTTTCTGCAGATTACCAAGTAGCATCGAGTCTGATGACTGCAAAAAAAAAAATAGAGTAATAAACTATTTAACCTGCTATTAGAAACTATGATTAAAAAACAACAACAAATGAAAACTAGATTATTACAAGACACCCGAGGGGCGTATCCAAGTTCATGAAGGATGGAGTTCTTAATAAAAATAAAATAACTAAATTTGATTTTTAATTTATTCACACAGCTATTATTTACAGTATTAAACTATCTATCTCCCCTATTATCTTTCTATTTCTCAGTGAGCGCAATATTTAATGTCCATTTTAACTCTAAATAACGTCCTACTTAATGTCTCAGCTTGGTTATAGTCAATTAACTCATACTCATCATTAACACACTTTCAGTATGTCTGCTACCATCATTTGTAATGTCTTTCCCTCACGCAACGAGTCAAATAGTCCAGCCTGCCAGCCACACTATTCACTGCGCAGATGCTCACAGTCACCGATTTTCCTCCCGCTGGTCACTTCTCTTCTCGCTCGTTATCTATTGCTGAAACTCCAGCAACTCATCAACTACTTAATTACCAGTTCAGAGGCCTGTTGCACTTACACATGTCGTCCTAACCATCTGGAAGGTTCAACGCACCCTGACTCACGCAGAGAGAAAAGAGGTCACTAATCCAGAGCATTCTTTAGATCAATGCAGAAATTCAGTACAACCAAGGTCAGGAGCATGTGGCGGGATGCTTTGTGTAAATGATACATGCTTTTTAGTTTATCGCTTCCCTGCCATTCAAAACATTCCATTGACTTTCTGCCCGTTATCATATAACTTCTCTGTCCTCTTCTGCTCACTCGCGTGGGACGAGCCAAAGTCAACGCAGACCAGCAACACGTAACACTGCCCCCTCCTCAAGTCTATTCGTCCTGAACAGACTCTGCAACATCCGGACCTACGTAGTGTGCCAGTCAGTCAATATGGACAGCCTTCGGGTCTGGCCGAGAGCCTTGACGACAAATCCGAAAGAAATCATTGATCTTCTTCATAATCCTGTAGGGGCCTTCCTAACATTTTTGTAGATTCAAGTACCATTTTCTTCTCTGTGGGTTGTACAGCCACACCAGTTGTCCTTGAAATACCTCGCCAGACATTCTCCTGTCATAGAGGGTCTTCATCCTGTCACTATTAGGTTGTTTGTGCCTTGCAGAAGGACTAATTACCAATTTGAAAAGATGATGTAACAACATAATTTCCCCTTGCATCTTTCTTTAGATTATGTCTACCAATCTGAAAGTGCTGGCACTTGCTGTGGATGCTGCAGGTTGTGGCTGAATCCTCATCCAACGTACCCTAAAGCACTGGTAGCATCTGTCAACTGCTTCACTCCCCTTCTCGAGCTCACGCAACTGATTCTTTGCCCTTCCCGAGGCACTTCCTCCATGGGGCCGCTATCCTCAGTACCACTACTGAGACGGACCATCACATCATTCACTCCATGCCATGGGCTCTTTTTACTGCTATGTGGCACAGTGTGTGCAGGGTATTTGAACTAGAGTACTGTATATAGAGA
This sequence comes from Clitarchus hookeri, assembly GCA_002778355.1. Taxonomy (NCBI): domain Eukaryota; kingdom Metazoa; phylum Arthropoda; class Insecta; order Phasmatodea; family Phasmatidae; genus Clitarchus; species Clitarchus hookeri. Next base: position 587,725 of record NQII01000303.1, read on the forward strand.
GTATGGTTATTTACCCAGTCACTGCCACCTTGTCCCCATCCAGACTTGTGGAGCGCACAGCTAACAATGAAAGAGCAAACACAACTAGTCACTCGACTCACTCGTTCTCAAATGTTATTTTACAAAATATCATCAAAATTTCTCCACTAGTTCTACACATAGTGGGGATTCCTGTGGAATTGTCATATTTCATAAACGTGTTATGGTTAACCTGTAAAAAAATTAAAATCTCACAACTAATTTATACCGAAAAACCTGATGGAACATGGAATGTTAAAAACCACCCTAAAAACGAGAGTTTCTCGAAAATTTCATATATACACCATTAAAACATAAAGAAAATATTAAATTCAAATGTTCTGCAAACAAATTTATTCTAAGTTTAATAGTTTTTACAAGGTGGGGTGCACTGTTTTACATGTCGCGCCAGTTTATGAATACGCATCGCCACTACAGAAAAGTGTACTTTTTACAGATGTACTACATACTCAGCTAATCTTTGACAAAGTTACGAAAATTATATTCTCTTGTCAAATAAAGGTTTTTTTCAATTATTAAAGGAAATAATAATACATGAACCAATTTAAAGGTTTTAACAATGTTGTTTTAATCTGTAGTAAAGTTATACCATAATACTGTTGAATATCAGTTTTAATTGTAACAAAATCCAGTTCTTAATTTTAAGTATTTTGCTGAATCTGCATGGAGGCATTAAGCTTGGATGAAATGCAAAGCCGTAGATTTGCGACGAACAAGGCAACTATTAACTGCCACAGTGATTATGCAATCCAAACTTTTCTTGTAACATGACGTGATGTAAAAATAAATCGGTGACGTGTTAAATAGAAAAAAAAATGAGAGCTCTCGGATGAAACACCAAACAAATGCTGTATTTATTCTGCATGGTATACACCATAATTTTAATTTTATGCAATTAACAGGCCCCTACTCATGGCATAAGCATTATAGCCCTTAGTTTTCCACATCAAAAATACCAAGATATTTTATGTTTGTTACACGCACAGATTCATTTTCTGCCCCCAATTGTAATTAACAGAAACTTTATTTCAACTTTGCTAGTTTACTTAGAAATCTGCATTTAATTTTGTTGAAATACATTTAAATCAATATTACAAAGTAAAACTTGGAAAACAACTTTTCCAATGAAATGTTAAACTTTTTTGGTCATACAAGTTTTAACATTAACCCTACATTAAATTTTTCCAAATTTTAACTCTTACAAATTAATGGACTTCCCATAAAATGAGACAACTGGAGACTTCAGCCTTCAATGTAAGTTTTGTAGTTAAAATGCTTTTGTAGCTAATAAGTTTTACTATATATTACACGGTAACAAGATTAACTGTAATTACAACTAACATTACAATTTCAATAAAAATAATTTCTGGCATTAAAAAATATACTTCTGAAGTTGCTTGATTGCTTTCCAAAACTATTTTGTATGTAAAGTTGCGACTAAGATAGGATGCCTACCGCCTCCCCCTTCGACACTTAGGTGCAGGAACCATCAAACCACCCCTTCCCCTAAATTCCCAGGTACACATGAAGGTATCTCATCACCTGCCCCCTCTTTCTCTTCTTCTGGGCACATATGCAAAATCGCACACACCAGAAACCAATAAAAAAATTTTAACAATTAGAAATTGACACAAAAGAGCTTTTAAAAAAAAAAAAAAATTGATTAAATAACATACATAAAACCAAACCTATATAAATTAGAAAAACTCTTGCTTATGTTTTAAAGTAAAAACTGCTATAGGTTTTTTTATGAATCTAAAAATAACCGATGCCAAATAGTAATTAAAAACATTTAAGTAATAAACGTTTCTATGTAATAAAAATATTTGAAAAGTATTGAAGCATTAATTTAGGCAAGGTCCAAGAAAAAATGTGGAACTTATTTTGAACGTGAGTACAGATACCTGAAGCTTTTAATCATGTCACCTACCCAATGTTCCATACAATTTATTTCCTTCTGTCATCATAACATAATTACATTTTTTTTAATTTTGGGCCTTAAAATTAAAATTCTGATTAGTCCATGCATATTTTTCAAATATTTGGTCATTTATCCTGCAAAACTACTCTATTTTGCATCTTGACATTTGTACTTAAAGTGTTTCCATTCCTTAGCCGTACTACACTAGCTATGCGAGTGTTACAAATATTTTTGCATAAGAACTGCACTCCCACCTCTTTCGACAAGCAGTAGTATGTACTTAAAACACACCTAAGATCCGAAACTCTTAGTGTGTGCCATGTTAGCCACACTTTATTATTTTCCTTCTCAGTTCTCGTGTAAAATTTCTTTTGTTTCCTTGCTAGTCCTGACTTCCATTTTCTTTAGTGCCATCATCAATGCAATAAAATGGCAGTCATGCATGACCACTTTATTCAATTACAGTATACGTAAATCTTTATAAAACATGATATACTTTTGAATAATTGTGTATTAATGTGTTAATCTAAATTTGTTTCTGCAAGCAATAATACAAAATTTTTATGCGCCATTTTTTTTACTGCAAGGACTTTGGAAATTTATTTTGACAGTTGTAAAAACTATATTGCAACAAAATAGAGTTACTAACATTAAATAAAATAACAAAGGTATTGCCAATTCCGTAAAAGGTTATAAAACGTAATCATAGTGCAACTTAGTGTATGATGTAGAAGTTTGGCATGTTGGATATTACGTGTGTGTGTGTGCATGTGCGTGTGCATGCAGAGGTGAGTTGTAGGACACTGCAGCATGGTGGAAGGGAGCTGTTAGTAGTAAACCTAGCGGCCGGGTGGTGAACTAGTATGGGGCGGGAAAGCTGAAAACTGCAAGTATAGCTGATGAATGTGGTTAGGAGCTATGATTATCTTATGTTGAAGCCTGGTGGCTGCATGGATTTTGTTATAAATTGATAAATATCAGCATCTTGAGTGCTGAGCTATTGCTTGACGGTGGTAGGGCTCTCTCAACTCTGGTACTATAGCAGGAATCAAAATCTTTGTTGTGTGATGCCGCATGTACTGCAACTGGTTTGTATTGAAGGTTGTGGATGTGACCAGCTATGGCTTGTTTAGTGTCTGCTCTGTGGCCTTTATTCCTCTGCCTGAGTGTGTTGGCGGTGAAGCCGATGTATTATGCATTAGTATTGGCACTGTAAATGATAAATCAGATTTTCTGTTGCACAGTTGGAGTTGCCTAGGATGGAGTATGTATGACTAGAGAGTTTGAGTGAAGTTGAGGGTGCGATAGTTTGGATGGCATTTGTGAAGGCTGCAGCTTTGGACGAACCAGTTTGTTGCGGAGGTCAGGTGGCCATTTGAAGACCAATCTGGGTGGAACGAGTTTGATTATTGCATAGATGTCGATCAGACCGCTCGTGGTGGTCACATTGAACATTTATGAAGATATGGTCCACAAACTTCACAGTTCCACGGTTCATTCAATTGGTCAACCAAGGTTGTAGGTTGTTTGGTTTTGATATTATAGACCTTTGAAGTTGTGGTATTCTTTTATACTCAGCCTGCATAATGTAAACACTCACCATTTGATTCATTCGGATCTTTCAGGTTGAAGAAATAAGCTTTAAAAATAAATGGGCTCTACTTTTTGTAGTATCTACAAAGTAACACAAATACTGTAATACACTTACCCCATAGCTCTAGATGAAAACAATTGAAGAGAGCCCTCGAATAACGTTATATAGCACACAACATAAAAATACATTTCATACAACATTATTAGAGGGGACACTTTGATTATATCACCTTCCATCAAGTTGAAGATGCTTTTCTCACAGCAGGGTGGCATCTAAGCCTCTCCCTATTCGTAGAATGAAAGTATGCTTTGGACAAAAATTACATTTTTTTGCTGCTTGAAATGGTGGAAATTGAGCGAACCTTTCTCTGATGCAGCCATTTAGGGGCATCTAAGAAGATGACATTATCAGAGAAAGAGTGGCTCAACTTTCATGTTTACAGTTAATGTGTGTAGTAAGTTTCTTGTTCCAAGTGCAGTTACCACCAAAGATTAAAGATGATGACCTTTGTGATAATTCATCTTAGGTGAAGGCAAGCTGAAAAGAAACAGCAAGCTAGGTGGCTAAGTATAGAGTCCCAATGGGACAAAAAGTGATAGATGTGAGAAAATGACAATCCAAAAATACTATCCATGTGGACACAGTTAACATTGTTCTAAAGAAAAATTACTCTTGATCATACAGAATAAACAATGGATGCGGGAAAACGATGGGTGCGGGAAAACGATGGATACGGGAAAATGATAGAGAAGGGAATGATGCATCAAAACTTTACTGTATTAGGAAAACCGCACCCATCTTTGTAAACTCTGTCTCATGAAAAGATTCCATGAGGTTAATAGGTCATAAATAAAACTAACAACACCCCATATACAAAATATTGATTCAACCACTAACAAATTAAAATTAATGTGACATTGATTATTTTCATAGCCCTGCCAACATACAACGGATCATAGAGATAAGTTGAGAGATTTGGGAGGCTCTGAGCTTGAGAGCTGATGAGAGTGAAATGAGGTGAGAATGAAGCAGTGTCTGAATGCAAAGGTGGGAGAAACGGGAGATCACCGAGAAAACCTGCCAACCAGTGGAATCTTCCAGCACAATTCCACTTTCAAAAATGTGGGGCTGACCTGGCCAGGGATTAAACCCAGTTCACCTTGGTGGGAGGCGAGCAATCTAACTGCTCAGACACCTTGGCCCCAACAGATCATAGAGAAATATGTGGACAGGAAAGCATTTTTAGACAAATTATGAATAGATTTTATTTATATTTTATGTATTTGGTTACAAGACAGTTGCTACTATTATTATAACAAACTAAACTGTGTAAAAATAACCATTTGTAAGTGTTTCAAACAAAATAACACCTAAATGGAGTGTGTATTTTGCTCCACCTTTTTCCCTTCTCGAACATAATGCTCACTTCACCACGCATGTTTTGTATTAATCTGATGTCACAAAATTATTCCAGAGTAGTTAACAAATATTTATATCTTAATTTGATACAATAGATTTCAAACCTTAGACTATTGCACTCTGTTGATAAGCGTGTTTCCAGGTCACACCCTGCCATAAGATAACTACTTTGTTTTGCATGTGTAAAATACAAATAAACAAACTAATAACCGTAGCTTTAAATTTTTCAAAAATTCTGTATATTTTTAGGTAGGTATCATATTGTGTGTAGCAGTTCTGCGTGCTAATAAATTACATTCTACCTGTAGTGGTTGGGTATTTCATGGCTTGCATTTTGTCTCTGTGACCAAAAAATACTTCTCCTCTGAATCCCTCAGCACAGTGCGTAGTGGTTTTTGTTACTTTATATTAATAAAATGAAGTGAGTGGGATGTGCATGGGTATTTTTAAAGTAATACTACCACTATTCCAAGACGCATTTCAAACCCAAGCTTTCTCGGACCAGCAAAAGCGAAAAACTGCTTTACAAAAGAGGTTGGAAAGTTGTTTGTTAGTGATACTGGGAACTGTGGTTCTACCTTTATGCGAATGCAGCAACCCAATCACACCTCTATAACAAGCAGACATCACATTTAATTATGAAATACTTTAATACATATTATGAATAAAAGTGTGTTGTCTGGCAGTTTCCCCAAACGCCTGATATTTCCAGGCTCGCCATATATAATGTAAAATTCAAACGACTACTAATACTGCACAACAACCACAATTACCATCTCACTGAGCAGCTTGGCAACATTTAAGAGAGCCGGGTGGAAGCCACATGGCGGCAGGAGGATATAGCTGCATATTATTACACAAGACAGAAAATAAAATTTAAAGCCATAAAAATTATTTAAAAACTTACGTTGTCATCTCTACTGTCCTGCGGCTCAATCTCTTCCACATAGTTTGAAGGAAAAAAGTGCTGCTTTTTACCACCATAATCACCCAACCACCATCCACCACTGTCCTGTTTGTTCACATTTGTTATGATGGCATGTTTGCAGAATGACAGTTCATCTTCTCGTTGTGCTTGATAGTCATAGATAGCTTTCACAGTTACCTAAAATGTTATAAATATTATCATTAAATTAAGTGCTTAAAATAACACATCTGGTATGACATTGAATGCAACTGTTTATAAGTGAATAAATATTTTATAAATGCACACATATATATATATACATACATACACACATGCACACATACACGCGCACACACATTCTTTCCTTCTCTCTACAGAAATGCAAAGTTATTGTAGTTTGTTACTTTTGCAAGCATAAATATATACTGGGAGTGGGTAGACTTCAGGAAAAATTTCGGGAATATGTAAAATTTTCCGATACTTTTCATAAAAAAAAAAAATTTATTCACTGTTCCAACTAAAATACAAGCTGGGTTCCATGCATAAAGTTTTGTATATGACTCTTCATGGAAGTGATTATTTTTTGATGAATAGAATTTTGTTGAGAAAAGTTCAATTTTTCTACTTATTCAATAATTGAAAATTTAATTGCATGAGCTAAGGAAATGTTTGTGCATTATACACAATGTATTGGCCCCAGTAGTACATACATGCTACGGAACACACTGAACATATGATACGTAGCAAAAATGTAAGTATGATGTGTGGTATAGTAGGTCTCAGCTCGAGGTACAGGGAAATAATGCTGTACACCACATGCTGATACATGCTGTGACAACAATGTGTTAATCTTAGGTGCAATAGGGACACACGTACATAGCAGCATAACATGTGAAAACCATAAATTATGAGTCAGGAAGTGCATCCTTAGATGTGGCCACGTAAATTTACACACGTTAGTGTGAAATGACGCATTCACCATGTGGTGATAATTTAGTTACGTTGACCTTGTTTGTGTTAATGTTAGGCAAAGGCAAGAGGCAAATATAAGTCCCCAAAGGTACAATGACATCATAAAACTAATCATGTATGTTAAAGAACATCTCAATATAGTGCAAGCCTTTTAAAATACTGTTCCCAGAAAGAAAACGGTTTTATTATTTAGCAAACAGTAAACAAAATGTCTTGCTAAGTTCCACAACTTAGGTTGATTCACTGCCCGCTTTTTATGCTAATTTTGACAGTATTCTGTGTTCATATCTGCAGTCTGATGAAAAGTTTTAACTGGAACAATAAAACCTTTTAAAATACTATTTTATTAATAAAAAATGTTTTAATTATTTTAGTTAGCAAACAACCAAACACTCTCATTTGGCAATCTAGACCAATTCGCAGCCTGGTTTTTATGATAATTTGACTGTGATCTGTGTTCATATCTGTAGTTCGCAGGAATAATTTAAACTGGAAAATGCCCTTCACTGAAAATGTTGTTTTGTAAACGAATAACTTCTTATTTTCTAGCAAACAGTAAAAAAAAAGGTGTTGGGCACAGGTTCACAGCTTGGTTTTATGCTAATTTTGCTGTTAATCAGCATTCATAACCTTTTAAATATTTGTGTTTCATTAATAAAAATGTTGTAATTTTCTGTAAACGGTAATAAAACACTGCAATCGGTTGCTGGCCAAACGACATGCCGTATTGATGGTCAAACTTGAATCTAACTGCAAGCAAGTTTCTGGCTCAAGCTTAATTTTCGTGTACTTGCAGATCTCTAAAATACAAATAACATAATAAAAAATACTTATCTGCTAAATATAGTATATTCATGCCAATTTCAAATGTAAATTGGTGACATTACGCACAGTTGCAATGGTCCCAGCTCACGGTACACTCAGTCTCAGCTCACAGTTCCCGTGCATTTTGTCTTATCACCTCAACACATCACAACATTGTCTTTTTAAAAAATCATTTACAAACTCCCTAATTATATTAGTGTGTTTGTCTGCAGTTAAAAACAAAGGGGAAGGAATGTAGTTTCATACTGTATAAACACTACTTGTACATTGGTCCATATGCTGGCATATAGAAATGTATGACGTGTCCATTATGGGTTCAACTCCCTGTTTTGTTACCTTATACCCTTTCATGAATATGCTTCAATTTCATAATTATTTAATATTTTAATGCTTGATTTCATTAGACAATGCAGAGCTTTAAAAATTAATTAAACTTCATGTAGAACTTTGTTCCAGCTTGTGTCGCAAGCCACATTCATTTCATTTCTTCTAATACCACACTGACCACAACAGCTAAAGCAAACTAACAAAATAAACAGGTACTGCTGAAAATGGCGAATGAAACAGGCCAATACCAATGCAAATAAAAAATAAAAACCTGAAAGTAGTATACAAATAAATGTCCAATAACTAACATCATACAAACAATGTTGAACAATGGTGAAATGTTTTGTAAGGAATGTAGCATGGCATATTGATTCATCAACTCCAAAGTTTATGCCAATCCAAATATTTACTCTTAATTACTTGGCCATGAATCCTAAGTTTGTCGATTGTTCCCAATGATCCCACCAATGGACCCTAGGTTAACTTCTGACACTTACGATTCACCTGTCAAGACTTAGTTTACATCATTCTTTTCCTGAAGCAGAATAAACATGCAGATGAGATTAATTCTTCTTGTTTTGTGTGCTTCATTCAAATAAAATTTGTTGCAAGCATTTTTCTATGATTAGTTATGAATATTACTGTACAACAACATATTAATAAACTACGCACAAAAAAGATAAACGAAAAAGCTCTACATAAATTTGCATTATACATGTCATCAATCCACTATAAAAATAAATTTTTTGGAGAAATTACAGTTTATATATGAAAGCAAATCTTTAACAAAATTACAAAATAATACCTGCAAGTATTGGATTCTACAAATTATGACTGGTGAAAGAGAAACAAACATTACAAAGTGTTACAATGTGTTTAGAAATAGACTACAGATGTTTACTCTGGTGAATTAGAACAACATGCAGATTCTTACCAAATGTTCGACAATACAAGATCTCAAGTACCTGTTACTTTCAGCATGAAAAAACATGTTTTCAAGGAAATTCAACAAAATTTGCTTAATATATGTGAACAGTGCAGTTTTGCAGCAAACAATAGAACAGTGATAATTGTGAGATATTTTTTTAAAAATTACAATTTATTTTTAATAGGGTCTCACACACAAGTAGGAGCCAACAACCCTCGTCCCTATGCCCACTTACGACCTTGATCCTTGATCAATTCCAATGAATAACATCAACACTGGGAGTGCTTGAAGGCTATTATTGTTTTCACCACTCGCCGCCTGATGAAGCTGGCCTAGCCAGCAAAACGTTGCACGACTGCGTATCTGCGTGGAAAATGTGTTCGACCAACTTTTATTTGTATGTGCATATCCACGAGTACTGTCCTGTGAGTACTAGCACATTCTGTCTACTTTTTATAATGTATTCATGTTTAGTAAGCCAAAGTGAACCATAACACTAGGTGTATTGCCCATTCAGTTAAGGCTGGAAGANAAAAAAAAAAAAAAAAAAAAAAAAATGCTTTAAAAAGTGACATGCTGTTAAATTGAACTGAATAGTTAGTGATAAATGACCTTTGAAGTGAAGCTGCTGGGATCCATGTAGCCTGGTGTTCCGTACACACTCCCATCCACATCCTCCTGTAAAATGTCACAACTCAAGATAAGCATATACAGTATTCCAAACAGGCCACTTCACACACTATGTAACGATTAACAAGGTTAGGACTGAGAACCTGAAGGATGGCCTTATAACTTTGAGCTTGTTATAAGGTTATACAGTTTGTTGAGGTAATCTTACGGGTTGATAAAGTGGCACAAAAGCAATTGGCACCAACTGAAAGCGATACTGTTGACCCATTTCCATTACAAAAGTAAATGTTAAGTCATCAGTTTCTCAAATGCTAATCGAGGGTTAATTAGGTACTTGGTATTTCTCCACAGTATTTGGAGAAATATATTACAAAAAACACTGGCATACAATACTGTTTTACAACAAAAAAGGAAAGTGTTAAAATACTTACCATCCCTAACCTAGTAAGCATATCCTCATTCACAGCATACCACAGTTTAATCTTGCGATACAGGGGATGGTGTTCATAATAACTGATGAGATCCACCAAGCTTTCAAACTGTAAAGTTCCAATTATGTACAACCTTCCTTCGACTCTAACTCTGCAATGCTTAATTTTCTTCTCTGCCCTAAAACAAAAAAAAAAGGTATGTTAAAACTTTTGTTCAATGCTAATTTAGTACTGTGTAGTGGCTGTGCATTTAGTTTGCTAGCCTCTCAACATGGTAATCTGTGTTCAATTCCCAGTGGGGTCACCCTGCCTTTTCACATATTGGAAACGTGTTGGATGTTACTCATGGCCAGCAGGTTTTCTAGGGGAATTTGTTTTCCTCAGTCCTCGCATTTTGATGCTGCTCCATCATAGCACCTCAAGAAAGCCACCCTTTGGGGACGATAACTGACTAATGGCTCCACCTCAAAAGCCCATTCATCACCTGGTGAGTGTTAGCCCCAACCTAGGGTGCTTCTCCTCTACATTATATTAGTACTAAGGATTCAAATTTATTCAATATTTGGTTGATACTACTGAGTTACACTTTTATTAAATTGGGGCATTCCATGGGCTGTTGGTGTAAGCCTTCAACCATACATTGTAGGCTGTCATACCATTGTAAAGCAAAACAACTACACTAATATCACGTTTTAAAGTAATTTGTTTAATGAGCAGAATCACCCTGATATTGTAGTCTATACTGATTAAGAGCAACCTCAAGCTTATTTGAAGCTTAAGTCACACAGCATCTTGAGATGAGTGGTCACTTTGCTGGACCCCTCCTTAGGCTACAACTGCCAAAAGGCTGGTCTGCTACTTCCTGGGGTTGCAGGAAGTGATCTCTTGGTCAGTTTGATTACTTATTAGGTCTCACAGGTGATAGCTCCAGTAAAGTTGGGTGAATTGCAATGTAGATGACAGCAAGTCTAGAAAGCATTGCAGCAGTTACCAATGGATAGTGATTGCACTAACAGACTAGAGGTTAACTGTAAATAAAATCTGTGATTATTTAACTGGTTTTTGCTGAATGGTTGGCTTAGTGTAGCTCGATCTGGGTTCCACATAGGTTATGCATGCTCTTTGATGGCAGCTTACGTAGTGGTCTACACCGTAGGTATTGGTCTCTCACATTGCACATAAGTACCAATCCACCAGTGGAGGCCCCCTCTCAATTCAACCTCTGGCATGTGAAGGTGATTACTGGTAGAAAATAAGGTGTGACGATGTGACTTATGTGTGCAGCTTGGACTTGCTTAGAGTCTATTGTATACAAGTACTACTGAGTTGGAATTCCCTGCTGTTGAGGCAACATGCCTGACCTGCTTCTATGGCTGCCACCTTCTCCCCACAGGCATGGCCACCTAGGGTTGACAGTTATCCAACCACCAAACACAAACTCAAGAGTAACTAAAGGCTGATGAGGGAGCACATCCCAATTTGACATATACAGCAGATTTCGCCTGCTGTCAAGAGCATTATCATATTAGTGCACTGTGGTCCAATCTCTGGCAGCTTAAAATGCAGTAAAATATACAAAAAGGGCACATTAAGAGGTGCTGCACTAGTACAGACTTACACTGACAGTAAATCCAGCACACAAATATGTCCCACTCCAGCCACGAGTGGCTCAAATGCAGTGGAGGCCCTGCAGCATGCTGATGCTTTTCCTTTCTACTCTATAAAGGTGGTCAGGACTATCAGATGAGTAACATGGAACTCAAAACAATGTACTATAGTGGAAAAAAATGTGGTGGTGCTCAAAATACAATATAAGCTTTTACTTAATTAAGTAGCAGAGCCTCAGGTTATGATTATGGTAACTCACACTGTCAAACTTCTTCCTGGGGTTTGTGAAGTGGATTCTCATCCTGAGACAGTGAGTAAAGAGATTTGGGCAGCTCATAATATCGAGGTCCTGAGAGCCGATGAGAGTGAAGTGAGGTGAGTAAGGAGCAGCCCCAGAATGAAGGGGCGGGGAAATGGGAGAATGGGAGATCCTTGAAAAACCTACCAAACAGCAGCATCATCCAGCACGATTCCCACTTGCAAAAATCCTGAGTGAACCGGCCACAGATTGAACGTGGTTCACCTTGGTGGGAAGCGAGCAGTCTCCCCCTCATTGTGAGGGCTCTTAGATTAGGCAAGTGTGCCCCGGGCAGTGTAGCCAGCTAGCAGTTTACTAGTCAGATTTGTGTAGCACAGAAAGAGATGACTTGCTGTCCACAGTCAGGCACAAGTTTAATATCCCCCATGCCTGTCTAACCTTATAAGCATAAAAAGAAGATCATTGGGAGGGAGTGCTTGATTGTGGTGGAAGGAGGGAGCAGCTGCTATCCTCTCATTTACAGCTGGCCTACTTTCATCTCTTGCACCAGGTGCATGCATACAGTGGTGGCTGGAGTGGAAATGAATGGAATCACATAACAATGCTGGGATCTCCCATAAGAGGCAAAATTATTTATATGGTAAATAAATGTGAACCTGAAATAACACCGAAATTTGAGTTAAAATACAAAATAGAACTATGTTAACAAAGATGTCTATTTTATTAGTAGAACTGTGATTATTTCTTCTAATAAATTATGTTCTGAATATTTATGTGTGGTAAGATACTGACCAAAGGGAATACACATTGTCTAGAAATGTCAACATTTGTAACCAGAATAATAGTTGAATACCTAAGATGTGAATATATGTCTTTCTTATTTTATATTAAATCAAGTGCTTACTCTTGATTACAGTAAAACAATTTTTAAAAGTCTTCCTCCTCACACGTGAAGGCCGGGATGCTTGGCACATCACATAGTCTACAGGAAAGTTTTTATGCGGGTTCAGGCCGAGAACCCTGGGTGGCCTTAGCTCAGAGGGAGCCGGTGTACAGAGTCGCCCTGGTTGGACGGCGGCAAGCTATGTAGGCATCTAAGGCAGCGTGGCTGACAGTGGATGCTGGTTTACCACCTGTAGAATGGCACTGTAGCCGACCGTTGGCAGGCTGCGGTAGGCGGCTCTCTGGGCCCCGTCCGGGGGCGATTGGCGTGCGGCTGGAGCTGGCTGGTCCTGGGGCTGTTGGGCTCTGGGTGGCGGCGGCAGGCAGCGGTGCTCGATAGTGGATGTTGGCAAGGCCCAGTTTCACGGGCAGTCCAAGCTTGAGGCGGATGACGACTGGATGTGGTGTCCTGTCGGTCTTCTGGGATGGTTCGAATAAATGACTAGGGAGTGACTGAGGAGTGAGGACCCTGCAGTCTGCAGGTGGCTTGTGACTGATCTCAAGCGGAGGAAAGGCTGAAAGCCGACTGGTATGGGTTACCTGGCAATTGGTTGGCTTTAGCAGCTGTAGATGCCTTCTTATAGAGCCACTTAGTCCCTCCTCGTTAAGTGAATGGCATGGGGCTAGGTATTAAAGGTCATCGCAGCAAACAAGGGGCAGGTGACAGAAATTTCCTAGTTTGAGTACTCAGATGCAATAATGTCACGCCGCATCAGTTTTAGCGCTTCAACCGGCGAATCTCACGCGGTGGATGGAGTGGGTTAGCTGACTTGGGGTGGCGCTAAAGTTTTGTCGTGAGTCGCCCAGAGGCTACCGGGTGTCACACCTTGTCAGGCCTAGCACTCCAACTGGCGAATCTCACATGGTGGATGATGTGTGTTAGCTGACTCGGGTGGTCCAGTTGCTTCCTCGTGGAGTGTATTTAATAGGGGGCTATACTGTACGAGCGCGCCAAGTGCCTTTGTGTACTGGGCCCATAGTATGGGTGGCCGGTGAATTGTGTGGTGTTTTTGATGTATGAACTACCATGTTAAGGGAGCCCACAGTCCTACTCTAATATCAGGACTGGTGTGGCAAGACCCGGTCACCTGCTGCTCCCTTGGGGGACAGCGTTTACAGAGGGATTGAGAGGTACAATTAGAATGCAGTGTGTCGACTTGAACATACTTATTCATTCCCTGGAGAATAAACCTGATGACCCGTACTAACTCCTAGGCTTTCGTAGTTTCCAAGCAACCGGCGGAAGTTACTTTAGTAACAGGTGAAGGGGACCTGTTAAAGTAAAGAGTAAGTCTATAGCAACTAATAAAGCATTTGTGAAAACGACTCAAACCCTACTGTCACCTAGTGTGGTCCTGAAGGGACGGAGGTTAGCACTCCCAAGTGGAGTGTGTGTCTCTGGGGTTGAAGCAAGCTTCACTGATAGACGATCTAGTTGAAGCAGAGAGCCATAGCATGGCAGTGGTAGGGCGAACTGCTAGGTTGCAAAAGAAGAGGAAGCCAATGCGATGACAACTCGACGTCAACTGGCGTTCTGGGTGCACGTCTGGCCCTAAATATTGAATGGAGCCTTCCTTCGCTTCGCTTCAGGCCGTTCAGGCATCTTCGGCTGACCGGCTTCTCTCTGTGTGGGAGGCGTCATCCCTTGTTGCGCTCTCTTGGCGAGGGTTGGAAGCGTGGTATGTCTGTGTTGCGGGTGGTATCATGGCACTTGCTTAAGGGCTGGCCGGCTTCATTTATGTGGTGAGGCAGGGGCGTATGATTGTAGTGCATATTTATTGTTACTGGCAACGGGTTTCGTGTAGTAATCATCTTCGGGACACAGCAGTCAGTGTTCGATCTCCAGTGTTTGTGTCGTGGCTTCCCACGGGCTGAGTTGAAGTCATAGATACATACAAGGTATATTGCCAGCTACGCATCATGCGTCACTGCTTAGCAAGATTACTTAATTTTGCACCTCGTCTGTAAACACTAAGCCAATTTGTTCCTCTTAAGAAGTTTTCCTGGTTAAAAAGCCTAAATTTTTAGTCTCTTTAGAACCTTTTTACTGTTTATAGGTCTTAAAATGCTATGTATTACAATTTTACATGAATGTGTGTTTAAATCTGCATTTTTGTTTACTTTATAGTATGTCTGTTTTGTTAACTACATAAGTGTGTTTGCAAAAATAAAACCATAAAATCTTGTGTCTACCTATAAGCTATGAGTGGCATGAAAACAGTTAACTTTCCACTGCCTGCTATCTATGCCTCGTCCCACTGACTTGCAAGAGCGGCACATTATCATACGACACATCAAGCTGCAAAGCTGTAATTTTGCTCACTGTAAACTTCACACTTGGTGACAAATTAATTCAAATTGATAGTTTGGGCAAGATAGTTCCAAGAGAAAAATTTGAAACATATGACATACTGGTCCAACTAATCTCCATCAAAAGCATTATTAAACACAGTAAATTTGCAGGTACAGCATTAACAAATTTGATGAGATTATATCTTTAGCTTGAACCTCTGACAGTATGCAGTATGAGGCCAATGGATCTGTTCTGTAAGATCTGGTCTAGAAACTTGAGCACCAATAAAATACATGTCTTATAAATTATTGAAAATACCATTTGGAGATTTAAAAATTATTAAGTAACAACTCTTGGATTTGGGTATTTTTTAAATAGATGATGTTTATTGCATTATTAAAAGATAATAAAGCAAAAAAAAAAAAAAAAAGAATTTGTTTCAATTTCTGAATTAAATGAACACAGCCACCATTTTGTATTCTGGAGGGCTCCAATGCTTAGATACAAGGTCATGTGTCAAAGCCACGTGTAAAATTCTGCAGGTGCCACTGTAAAAATTTTTAATTAGTCAAAGTGTAACGATAGCCTTAACAAAAAGCTAACTGATCTTTGATCTCAATTATACCAACATTTTCACCACAATAAAAATGTTTTATTCCAATTTTTGCTTTCAAAAAGTTGAATGTCATTTTATTATAATTTGTGGGGGAATAATTCTTTCCTGCACACTAAAGTAAACATGTAGGGGGTTATCTCATTTTCAAGACTGTCCTATATTTGGGTAAATACGGTATATAGCATAAATCTGTTTCTCAGGCTCCGTTTCGTAGCAATTAATTTTAGCGCACATATTTGGGGAAGGTCAGGTTCAGAATATCAGTATTCTTTGCAGACATTACTAATAGGGTAATTTAAGCACTGTATGTGTTTCTATCCATAAGACCAAAGTTCAGTCATGGCAGTTTGCCATTAATGTCAGTTTAAGTCTTTCTAATTGAAAATATGACAACTGATCAAAATCTAAGTTTTTACTACCTTTCCTACTTTCCACAGAGTGCAGAGACAATATAAATATTCTCGAGAGGCAGGGCCTATAACTTTTATGATTTTACAGTTAAAGTTTCAGTGATAATGTAAGGACAAACTGATTAAATAATGTCACATTTCCACAAATGTTATAAAAAAGGCTTATTAATGCATGCCATGCAGAGGTTAAAGTTTTGTGTAATGAAACGTGTACATTAATGTTGTATTAAGGTACTAATGTCGCTCTTTGTGTGTTTTTTAAAACAGTTCTCAAAACATGTAATATGACAGGACAGTTTTCAGCAGATGTTTCTAGACCCATTTAATTTGTTCACGAACACAACTTTTCACTATCCCATGGTTCATATTGTGATTGTAACTGCTCTTTCTTGTGATGGCCACTATTTTCTGCTTCAATGCAAAGCTTTGCATAAAGACACACTTTGAGATGATACTACTGTGTGAAAATTTATTTTTTGAATAAAATGAAGGAAAGTGATTAAATGTTCCTGAATGCCCTTCATGATGTCTTTATAATAAATAGTACACAAATAAGAAAATTAATGTTCAACACATTAAAACATAAAAAAAAAAATTGTAAAATTTTATCATAAAAAAAGTTTTGAAATGTAATTTATATTTCATGAATTCACTAGAATGTATAATTATGTTATACCAATAATCATAATATTACTAATCTCTTCATAGAACTGGAAGTAGTTAAAATTAGGAATTTAGGGTAGGCAGCATTTTGAGTCTTATGTTATTTGGGAGACTAGAATTTCACCCTCAAGCAATACAATTAGTAATATTTTCTATCTGAAAAGGATATTAGGGTAACATCTGATTATAAAAATACTTGAACCATGAATAATATATATTTTTTGTTAATGTTTTATACTTAGTATAAACTAAAGAAATTAAAAAATCATTATGATGGAAATGATTTAAGATATTTAAACAATNCAATTAGTGCATAAAATGTAAGCACTGTGAAAAAAAATTAAAGAGATATAATTAAAACAATAAAAACCCTTGTCAAATAAAACAAGAAGTTGTATTATAACTAATAAGCCTACTTTTCCTCAACATGGGTGCGTTGGTAGGTAGGACTTTGACTTTTTTTTGAAAGCAACAACATTAGAAATGAAACCAGAAACGTATGCAACAGTAATGAGACAATTGCAAATACAAATGTACCTGGGACTCAAACACAGAAAAACTCTTACCATAAGCTAGCGTGCAATCCACTGCATTATGGAGTTAAAATACGAAGAATCAACTTTGGATTTAATCAGTATAATGTGACGT
The DNA here is from genome assembly GCA_002778355.1 of Clitarchus hookeri. Taxonomy (NCBI): domain Eukaryota; kingdom Metazoa; phylum Arthropoda; class Insecta; order Phasmatodea; family Phasmatidae; genus Clitarchus; species Clitarchus hookeri. The sequence goes on from NQII01000303.1 coordinate 605,157, forward strand.
GGACCACTCCTGTGTGGTCTGGCATGGCCACTGTCATCGGCCCACTGTCGCTGCACCAGTGCGGCCCGATGCGTGTCTACGTCGTTCACTTGGGAATGGGTCATGACCCGATATCGAGTGATCCAACCAATAGCCTGTGGTGTCCCTAGGAATCAAGTGATAGAAAGTGTAGTAAATAGCATTAGAATTTTTTGCCCATGGGCAAATGTTCGTGACATTCGCCCTTAGGGAATTGCGAAGTAATCACAGAATAAATGCACGTAATGTGCATATTTATTGAGGTGTAAAGTAAGAAGGCTAGGGTATTTGAAGTGATCAATATAAATTTCCGAGGCAATTGTAAGTCAAAACATGCCAATTAGTGAGGTGGGTTAGTCTTTCTTTCAACCGGACCGTTCCGGTCGTAGATTGCCCCAAAACTTAACAGACCTAAATTTTCCACGTGCTCTGCAAGGCACCACATAATCATGTTTTGTATTTCTATTAGTGCTTAATTAAGAACTTTTACTCTCTACAGGATTAAGAAAACTGACTCAGAACGTTTCAGTGTTTTATGTGTATATGTTTCAAGTTTAATGTTAATGAGGTCACCTCTTGGAGTTGAGCAAGCTCTCTGCAAGGACGCCGCTCGCCCGCGCTATCTCCGGCAGATTCCGGCTGATTCCACGGGTCTTAGGTGCTGCACGTGTGTCGCGTCGCGGGGGAATTTCATACTTAGTTCTGAACACTTAACGGCAATAGGTTAACGTAACTTTTATTTAGTTTACCAACAGTCTTCCCCGCATTCGCAGCACCCCTCCGTCAGCTAAATTTACCAATTCCCCGGAGGTTTAATTACTATTGTAAGTTTTAGCGCCATTATTGGCCTTTTTTTGTACAGTAATGGTCGCTGGTAGGCGTTGTGAGTCAGGTTCGCTTTAACTTGCATTGTATACATGTATCTGTGTACACTATTCGGCAAAAAAAATTTACTTGAGTTAACTGAAAATTGTGAGTTCTCATTTAGTGTTGTATTTCGGGTCCTGGCCCTATCCAGGAAGTCATCGACACCTCAAGGAGGCATACTTCATTTATAAGGTAAAAGATAATACTAATGCGTGCTGGGGAGCCTGAATACCCCGGCTATATATTACGTTTTCCTGTAAATTTGTACTGTGTGTGTCAGGGAATACAGCCACATGGTCGTTCGGCCCATGATCCTGAGAACTGTGACTTCGTGCTCACCCAGTGAGCTGGCGCCCATTTTATTCGAAATAGGAATATTGTGTAATATTTTGACTTTTCTTAACATAGTCGCCAGATGACGTCCACATTACTATCCCCAACAGCTCAGGTAACGTTAAATGTTTCGAATGATAGGGTTAACTAACTTAAAATATTTACAGAGCCATCATTTTGAAAATAAATAAATTAGGCACTTAAAATGAAAGTTTACATGGCTACCATTGCGCTACTTTTGTGAAGAAGTTGGTGGAAATCTGTTGTTAGGTCCCTGAGATACGACATAAAAATCTTAATTTTCTTATTTGAAACTATCACACAAAATCACCGGGGGGGGAAAGAGGCTCTATATATGATGCTTTTAATGTATACTGTCTATACACAAATTTTGGTTGAATATGGTCAAATTGTTTAATATATGTGACAAACTTACCTAAATTATTTACAAAGCTGCCATTTTGAACATCATTGCCTGACCCATTTAAATCATGAAAGTTTAGGTGGCCGTCTGTAGAATTTATGGTGTGCACAATTTGGCTCAAATGGTCCTCGAGATATGGCATAAAATCTCCATAATTATTGTGTGGCGATCTTCATAAATAGAGGACAAAAAAGTAATGTAGTAGCACATTTGATGAATGTATACAGCCAATATAGAAAGTTAAGAGGAAATAAATTACTTAGTTTCACAGATATAGCACATAAAACTGAAGTGACTTTATAGCTAACATTCTGAAAATTAGTGTCAAACTTAAAAAATACACATATTAATATGACCTACCACAGTATATCATCTTCACCAAATTTTGTAAGAATGGGTTGATTGTTTCCAGAGATATGAGATAAAAACTTTAATTTTTATTGGTATAAATCTGTAAATTTTTTAGAGATATGACATGATAATTTTATTTATTCGTATGGCGCTATCTTCCAAAATTGGCAGAAAAAAGTGGTTATGCATTAGTATATATGATGCTTGAAATAGATACTTTCTGTATACAAAATTTGGTTGAAATTGGTTAAATGGTACGGCAGATATACTAAATAAACTTAAAACATTTGTTTGAACACCATTTTGAAAATAAGTAACTAATCAAGTTCAATAACTTACGTTTACATGACCTACGTATTACATACGTGTCAAATTGGTTGAGAACTGGTTGAATAGTTTTTAAGATATAACTTAAAATATTTATTTTTTAAATTGGTACTATTTTCCAAAATGGCGGACCAACAATATCCATCACAAAATTTAATGCTTACACAACGGTCAGCCAGCATACAAAATTTGGTTTAAACGGTTGAATGGTTCCCAAGATATGACCACCCTAAAATTTAAATGTCCACCATTTAGAAAGTAGGTGTCCAATGAGTTCAAAACTATAAATGTCAGGTGTCCTTACTAAGTATTACATGTGTACCAAGTTGTGAAATTCGGTTGAAGTGTCCAAAAATTGAAAAGGGGGGACAAAACAATGCATGCACGCAGAGATAGATAGATAGATAGATAGATAGAGAGAGAGAGAGAGAGAGAGAGAGAGAGACAGACAGGCAGACAGAGGTGTTGAGGGGGCAGGAAAGTGATCTCATAAGCCTCTCTTTCCTTCGAAAAATAGGCTAAAAATAGGACCACAGAATATGTTCCATGGATGCGGACTTTCAATCTATATGGTCTCAATACATAGAGGTTCCACTGGATTACTAGATGGTTAATAAAGTGAATATTTTCAGAAAATATAACGGCTTTAGAACAAAGACCTCTTATGTTTTGATAATAAATACAGCTGTCATAATCATTATGCATTTGGTTGAGTTTCTGGTCTTATGTTTTACTTGTTTGGATGCTTTGAGGTATATTGTTTTAATCATAGGTGATGAGAGCTTAGTTATTGTAAATGACAGTATGTTTGTTTCAAAGCTCTTGAATGGATTGATGAGTATTCCTCATATGGTACACGGTGTCATAGTTTTTCTGAGTCACACTTACATGAAATGAAGCATATAAGTTATTTTCTGATTTTAGACCATTTACCAACAGAACGGTCTGCCAGACGTCTCAAGAATTTGTGGCCATGGTGTACATGTTGGTCTATGACACGTCTAAAATTGCAAATAAAAAATTGCAGTCAAAATTTTGTTTTCAAATATACTTGAAAAAATTTAAAACAAAATACGACCGTCAAAGTTTTTCATTCAACGTATTGTATCAATCTTGAATGTATTTGAAAATTTTTTATTCTGCAAAATTTTTTTACTGAGAGGATTAAGTCTGAATTTTAATTTAAAAATTATTTTCAAAGTGAGATACTGCTGTTGTGTTTCCATGCAGTCCACTACAGAAGAGATTTAACAACTGTGGTAATTAATGTTCACTTTTTTGCTAAATTAAAATTTTATTATTCATATATATTTCTTGCCCAAGGAAATTTAATACCTCTGATTTCTTCATAATGTTGTGAATGAATCACTTCAAATAGCATTCATGCTGAAAGATATTCTATATACATTTATTATAGAAAAAAAATTTATCATACTAAACGTGCCATTGCAGAGGTGCAGGCATAGGACATGGTAGTATGTATACAGGAAACATCAAAATACTGTACCCACTAAGCATGTATTGCAGGGGACCAACACTTGCAAGATGCATACAAATGTCGNAGGAAACATCAAAATACTGTACCCACTAAGCATGTATTGCAGGGGACCAACACTTGCAAGATGCATACAAATGTCGGATGTTCTAAGGAAGATCCTGCCACAGCTGGCACAACTCACCCTCAAATCCACCATTTTTGTCACTGATTGAAGTTGCCATCCAATCTGGTCGCAAATGTTCTCAATGGGCTAGAGTTCCAGAGACATTGCTGGCCAAGGAAACATATTGACATCACAAAGTCAGGCCAGAGATACCTGTGTGGTGTGAGGCCAGGCATTGTCNAGGAAACATCAAAATACTGTACCCACTAAGCATGTATTGCAGGGGACCAACACTTGCAAGATGCATACAAATGTCAGATGTTCTAAGGAAGATCCTGCCACAGCTGGCACAACTCACCCTCAAATCCACCATTTTTGTCACTGATTGAAGTTGCCATCCAATCTGGTCGCAAATGTTCTCAATGGGCGAGAGTTCTAGAGACCTTGCTGGCCAAGGAAACATATTGACATCACAAAGTCAGGCCAGAGATACCTGTGTGGTGTGAGGCCAGGCATTGTCNTTGCTGGCCAAGGAAACATATTGACATCACAAAGTCAGGCCAGAGATACCTGTGTGGTGTGAGGCCAGGCATTGTCCTGATGGAAAATGGTGTTGCCAAGAGCTGCACCAAGGAGAGCACACATGGTTACAGAATTTCCTGGACGTATCGCTGAGCCACCAGAGTTACTTCAATCACCACAATTAGGGTACTGGAATCATAGGGTATGGCACCCCACAACATGACACCTCTCGGGGCGATTTGCCATTCTACCATGAAGCATGGATCACAGCGTTGGCCAGGACATCTCCACATTCAAATTCAGTGGTCATCTCTATCCAGACAGAATCGTGATTCATCACTGAACACAATTTGTCGCCAATCCGCAAGCTGCCATGCTGCCTATTCCTAGCGGAAGGTCACACGTGCTCAGCAATACTAAGGTTGTAACGGTAGACGTTGTGAGGGATTCCGCGACAACAGATACAGCTCTGCTAGCTGCTTAGATATGGTATTGGTGGACACACGTGCATCCCAATCTGCTGTGACATGTCCATGGATGGTACATAGCGATGCCTGTAGAGTACTTTCAGCCTGTCACACGATGAAACGATCCTCCCTGCTGGTGGTCTCCCAAAGTCGACCCAAGCCTTCTCGATGGGTGTGTGAACCCTCCTGTTCCCAATGCGTCTAACACTGACTCACAGTGTAGGCAGAATTATTCAAGTAGCGAGAAATGCGTTGAAACATCTTACCTGCCTCTCGGAGGCTGACAATGCAGCCTCTCTCAAACTCATTTGGCTGGGTAAAGGCTTGTCGAATGCACCGTCGAGGCATGCTGCTTGTTCCCTGAACTTGTCTCTGTGGCTAACACTATTACTATGGCCTAATTCGGTGTCTTGCAGCTAGTGTGANCTGCTTGTTCCCTGAACTTGTCTCTGTGGCTAACACTATTACTATGGCCTAATTCGGTGTCTTGCAGCTAGTGTGATAGAGGGACTTGTATGCTCTTTAATGACACATCGGTACAAGCAAACTACATTAAATGCAAATGGGACACATGTCTGGCTATGACAATACTGTGTGGCAACCTTTGTTGTACTCGTGCAATTTGTTCATGTTAATTATATTTGCAAATGAGTGTAAATTAATTATTTTCATAACCTTATTTTGTTTCTAATAGCTATTTCATCATTTTAAAGTTTCGTGATGTCAGAAATTGCTATTTTTGAAATTTACAATTCTCATTGGCTGAGCCCATCAAACATCAAAGAAATTTTAGAACCAATTTTTTTAATGTTTGATGGAAACTAGAGCCATCCAACTTTTCCAGAAAAACATGGCGACGATAATGACATTTTGGTGACATCAGAACCATCCAATTTTATTTGAAGCAGTTTGACAGTGTGACATGGCCTTGAACTTGTACTTGATTGTACTCCAAAGAGTACACATTGTATAGATTGCAACAACAGTTTTCCTTCAAGTGATGTTCTTTGTGATCCACTTTCTTATCAGAATATTTGTTTACTACAGACACATGATGTTTCTTGAAAATAGGTTCCAATTGCAAACATGTTTTTAATGAAGATATTTGGGATAGATTGATTGATAGTAACATGCACGATGATGAAAAAATGAGTATAAAAGCTGTCATAATTGTGAAAATGTCTTGTGCTGACAANTAGTATAAAAGCTGTCGTGATTGTGAAAATGTCTTGTGCTGACAAAATAAAAGAATTTGAAATAGAAAAAAAAAACCCCAAGAAGAAGGTCATGCAATATCTGTCAAAGTTTCAATTTCGGAAGACCGTAAATGGTACGTAAACAAAAACAATGTCACTGTTAGTAAAAAAAGATTTATAGGAAGCTCTGGTGTCAATACAGTGACAGTGGCAAATCATTTCTCCTTTTAGCCAACAAAACTGCATAGTTTTCGGTTCGGTTTTGGTACTGATTTATAGAAGCGAATATGTGAAAAGACCAATAAATATAACATTGAGTTTATCACAGCAAAACCTAATCCTACATGGTACACTATTAATCCAGATACGATTGAAGCTTATTTTAATTTATATGTAATGGTGGCAAAGGAGAGAAAAAAAACCTCCTTAAACTTGATTGATAAGGGGAATAACTCTTACCACAGGTTTTATAAATGTAATGTATTTGAAAAGACTTCCTGGCATTTTACCAANCAAGGTGCATCCATTTCACCAATAACAGTGGTAAAGTTAATTTTAATAACATGCATCAATTTTGTATTGAAAATAACTTTATGATTGTTAAAAAATGTTTTTCAATTAACATTTTTTTTTTTGCTGAATTTAAATGAAGAAAATGAGCATATTTCGCTTGGGAAATAAATATAAGCCAATGAGTTAGGGTGTGTCACTTCTAGATTATCTGAATTTCTGATATGATATAGGATTCTACTTCACTTAGCTTATACAGCTGGGTCAAAGCACATCACAAAGCTTTGGTTTTTGATTTGGTAATTTTAATAACAACTTTAAGGAAGGAAGGTCATCATGGCTCCAATTTGTACGTATGTTTTAGTGTGCTTAATTTCTGGTGTTTGATGTTGTTTAACTGGTGTGTCATTATTTTCATTGATGACGCACTTGTATGAAGCAGTCTTCAGACTCCCGTTTTTGATCAGATAATTGTTTTGCTGGCCTCATTTTTTGGGATTTACAAGTCATGTTTAACTTCCTGGAAGCCTGAAAAAACTTTGCCATATGTGTCAACAGATAGCTGCTCTTGTTTCTCAGCCAAGATTTTATATAATATTTTTAACACAACATTGTGACATTTTAACTCTTTCACTTCGCTTAAAGGTTTTTTACTAGCTCACTTAATGAGATAGACTTTAAGATTGTCTAATACTTTGTATCTCAGTTTTGTCTCTTCTTGGTTAAGTTTTTGTCCTTTGCTCTTGAATGTTTTTAAATTTCCTTTTTCTACCAAGCTGAGTTCATTATTTGTCCAGTTTATATATTCATTTCATTATTTTCGGCACAATCTCTCTATGTTGTGCTGCANCTGCTTGTTCCCTGAACTTGTCTCTGTGGCTAACACTATTACTATGGCCTAATTCGGTGTCTTGCAGCTAGTGTGGTAGAGGGACTTGTATGCTCTTTAATGACACATTGGTACAAGCAAACTGCNGAGGGACTTGTATGCTCTTTAATGACACATTGGTACAAGCAAACTGCATTAAATGCAAATGGGACACATGTCTGGCTATGACAATACTGTGTGGCAACCTTTGTTGTACTCGTGCAATTTGTTCATGTTAATTATATTTGCAAATGAGTGTAAATTAATTATCTTCATAACCTTATTTTATTTCTAATAACTGTTTCATCATTTTAAAATTTTGTGATGTCAGAAATTGTTATTTTTGAAATTTACAATTCTGATTGGCTGAGCCCATCAAACATCAAAGAAATTTTAGAACCAATTTTTTTAAATGTTTGATGGAAACTAGAGCCATCCAACTTTTCCAGAAAAACATGGCGACGATAATGACATTTTGGTGACATCAGAACCATCCAATTTTATTTGAAGCAGTTTGACAGTGTGACATGGCCTTGAACTTGTACTTGATTGTACTCCAAAGAGTACACATTATATAGATTGCAACAACAGTTTTCCTTCAAGTGATGTTCTTTGTGATCCACTTTCTTATCAGAATATTTGTTTACTACAGACACATGATGTTTCTTGAAAATAGGTTCCAATTGCAAACATGTTTTTAATGAAGATATTTGGGATAGATTGATTGATAGTAACATGCACGATGATGAAAAAATGAGTATAAAAGCTGTCATAATTGTGAAAATGTCTTGTGCTGACAAAATAAAAGAATTTGAAATAGAAAAAAAAACCCAAGAAGAAGGTCATGCAATATCTGTCAAAGTTTCAATTTCGGAAGACCGTAAATGGTACGTAAACAAAAACAATGTCACTGTTAGTAAAAAAAGATTTATAGGAAGCTCTGGTGTCAATACAGTGACATTAGTGGCAAATCATTTCTCCTTTCTCCTTTTAGCCAACAAAACTGCATAGTTTTCGGTTCAGTTTTGGTACTGATTTATAGAAGTGAATATGTGAAAAGACCAATAAATATAACATAGAGTTTATCACAGCAAAACCTAATCCTACATGGTACACTATTAATCCAGATAAGATTGAAGCTTATTTTAATTTATATGTAATGGTGGCAAAGGAGAAAAAAAAAACCTCCTTAAACTTGATTGATAAGGGGAATAACTCTTACCACAGGTTTTATAAATGTAATGTATTTGAAAAGACTTCCTGGCATTTTACCAATAACAGTGGTAAAGTTAATTTTAATAACATGTATCAATTTTGTATTGAAAATGACTTTATGATTGTTAAAAAATGTTTTTTAACTAACATTTTTTTTTTTTGCTGAATTTAAATTAAGAAAATGAACATATTTCGCTTGGGCAATAAATATAAGCCAATGGGTTAGGGTGTCACTTCTAGATTATCTGAATTTCTGATATGATATAGGATTCTGCTTCACTAGCTTATACAGCTGGGTCAAAGCTCNTAGGGTGTGTCACTTCTAGATTATCTGAATTTCTGATATGATATAGGATTCTACTTCACTTAGCTTATACAGCTGGGTCAAAGCTCATCACAAAGCTTTGGTTTTTGATTTGGTAATTTTAATAACAACTTTAAGGAAGGAAGGTCATCATGGCTCCAATTTGTACGTATGTTTTATTGTGCTTAATTTCTGGTGTTTGATGTTGTTTAACTGGTGTGTCATGATTTTCATTGATGACGCACTTGTATGAAGCAGTCTTCAGACTCCCGTTTTTGATCAGATAATTGTTTTTCTGGCCTCATTTTTTGGGATTTACAAGTCATGTTTAACTTCCTGGAAGCCTGAAAAAACTTTGCCATATGTGTCAACAGATAGCTGCTCTTGTTTCTCAGCCAAGATTTTATATAATATTTTTAACACAACATTGTAACATTTTAACTCTTTCACTTCGCTTAAAGGTTTTTTACTAGCTCACTTAATGAGATAGACTTTAAGATTGTCTTATACTTTGTATCTCAGTTTTGTCTCTTCTTGGTTAAGTTTTTGTCCTTTGCTCTTGAATGTTTTTAAATTTCCTTTTTCTACAAAGCTGAGTTCATTATTTGTCCAGTTTATATATTCATTTCATTATTTTCGGCACAATCTCTCTATGTTGTGCTGCANAAGCTGAGTTCATTATTTGTCCAGTTTATATATTCATTTCATTATTTTCGGCACAATCTCTCTATGTTGTGCTGCAGCCTCCTGAGCAATTCATTAGCTCAATATATTTCCCTTGTTTGCTTGTATCGCAAATTGCACATTTAGTTTTATTAATGACATCTAGACTGGAGAAACCTTTGAAACTAGAATGAACACTCATTTTAATATTTAATAAATCATTGCACTATCACACCACCAGCACTGGCATGGGAGTGACACAATATATGTCCATTCTCCAGGAATGCAGACACACCAAGTTTAATGAAGAAAAACTTAATTATTGAATGCAGATACTAAACCTTTTAATACTGTTACACTTATAAAAACCTCACACTAGAAAATTACACCCCATTCTTTTTCTTAAATATTTTGGAAGTGCATGTAAATTTTACACTAAGTACAATCATAGCTTACAAATCTGATTTAACATTTTGCCACTTGGCTTTCCTTGTCTCAAGAACCACTGAGTGCCATTGCAAAATTTTGTGAAATATAATAGTGACGCGTGACGCTTCCTACTCATTATTATTAGACTCCACATCATCACGTGCATGCCACGTTCCCCCGAGGAAATCAAACTCCGACTGGCCGCCTCCAAGGCCAGCCCCCATGGTAATGATAGGAAGTCACATCATCACCATCGCAACTTGTAAACCCGCCAAGAAGCAGCCGCGGGTATGGAACAGTTTGCACCTAAGCGAGCAGTGGATCCAGCCCGCAATCACACTAAAAAGGCCCGCCATCACCCCACGTTAAGAGGCGGCACCGCACAGCCCAAACCTGAAGGGGAGGCAGCCGAAGATTACCGAAAGAGAATGAAGCATGCGGGACCCCTCCAGCCAAGAGGAATATAACACTGTGCACCCGGAAGAAACACCAGTTGAGGCGAGGCAGCTCGCCCTAGCACCATCCAGTGCTACGGCTATCTGCCAACCCCGCTCCTCCCTTAGTAGCCAACGAGTTATCCACGTAGCTCGTCTCAGCTCAAGTCGTGCTAAGGCTTTCTACTGCACAGCCACAGTCCTCAGAACTCTCCTAGACCTTTCAGTCTTCTACCAGTTCTTCAATTGATAATGCCTTCCTTAACACAGCAGCTGAAGAGTCGTCGTTACTACCCCCTGACACTTGCCCTCAAGCGTCATCACACCCAACACGTACACAACACGTGTTGCCTTGGGTCCCCTCAGGACTAAACACCACAATTAGGGTCCAGTTGTTTTCACAACTACTTAATTGTCAGCTCTCGTCCGCTCATCAAGTCAGGCTCCTCAAGCTGACAGCCACCTTCATCTTTCATGGTCTTGAACAAAGTCCATTGAACACTTAGTGTGTGTAGAGGTGGTAGTGCAGATCATTCTGTTTCTATTCTCTTGGGAATGAAATATGTAGTCTAGCTAACTTCTCTCTTTCCTTGCTCTGTAGTGAACATGTGCCTTTTCTCCAACCTGATGAGCATCACCCTCGAAAAAAGCAGCAGGGGACCGCAAATTGGCAACAAGTTTTCGACATAGAGTAGGACTGCGGGCAGCCTCTAACCAGGACTGTACGTACGCCACACACAAGAACAAGTTCGATGGTCACCCATACTGTGGACCCAGTACGTAAAGATACCTGGTTGCCAAGTACGGTAGAGCCCCAACCACTAGAAAGAGACACAATGAAGCATCTGGGCAAACAGTCAGCTAACCCATTCCCTCCAGAGCATATATACTCGCCGGAGGGGGTGCCAGGCCTGACAAGGCTTGATCCAAGTACTTCTGGAGTACACTTTAACTAGGGGTTTGTTGCCTGCCGCACTCTACAGGATGAACATTAGCACCTTTCCTGTCCATGACGATCGCTCACTGACGAGGGAGCAGCAGGAGGAACGCGCGGAGGACAGCTGCTATCCCTGCATCTCGCCACCCCCTAAGTAACCAACCTACACCAGCCCTCAGCTGCAAGTCACCACCGGAGAGAGCACAAGCCGCTCGGCAATTAGTGGAGCCTCACTCTTCTACCCTCCCTGCCAACTTATTTGGCCTCCTAATTACGGTTCCCGGAGCTGCTCACCCTGCCATCGAACTACTTTGCCAGAGGTACACTCTCCCCTTAGGAGTGGAACAGTTCGTCCCAGAGGACACCAGCCGACCACATGCCCGCCGGCCAGCACCCCGGTCACCAGCAGGCAACAACAGAGCCAGCCTGCTCAGCCGTCTGCTCCAGCTGGAGCTGAAGTCTACTAGCCAGGGCCAGCGTTTGCCGCAAGGGAGAAACACCATTGGTAAGCTAGCCCTCACCAGTGTGTCCAACGCCCAGAGGCATCACCTCGCCCTCACAGACTTTGTGCCCAGTAGGAGCCCGATGCGCGCCATCACGCGTCAATAGGTATTAACAAGTAACTGTCAACTAGCCTCCATAAATTAATTGTTTTGCAGAACGAAACTTACCTGAAAGATATTGCATATGAGCAGGAATCTTTCTCACTTGGCCTAACCAAGAAAGCACCATCTGAGGGAGCCCTTTTCAGCATCTCTTCTGCCTGTGCTCTGGTGGTGTGGGGGTGATACCATTCTTTATCCTTGTGCTTGTTTGGCTGTGGCACTGGCTCTTGCAAGGTGATCAAAAATTCCTGACAAATAAAATAAGTGCTTTTAACATCCCATCCCAGTACTTTGAAATGCTTACATTCTGTGATGCATAGACATTAACAAATACAATAAACTTAAGAAAAAATTCATTAAAACGCAATCAGAACTGAACTTGAGAGTTTGGTTACATGAATAACAATAATGCCACATGAAGAGGACCAAAATTCCAGTTTCAAAAATGATGACAAGAGTGCAANTTGGTTACATGAATAACAATAATGCCACATGAAGAGGACCAAAATTCCAGTTTCAAAAATGATGACAAGAGTGCAATGCAAAAAAGAGTGAGTAAAATGAATGAGAAGAAACAGTACAAAAAATGTATGGATTGGTTTGATGCTTTAACTCTTGAGAACTGCACATTNGTAAAATGAATGAGAAGAAACAGTACAAAAAATGTATGGATTGGTTTGATGCTTTAACTCTTGAGAACTGCACATTCTTAGTACTGGTAGGTTCTTAACCAAAATTCTGTCTGTAGGCTGTGCAGTGCATCATCAGCAAAACTGTGAATATGTACTTGATTCTGTGCATTGGAGGTAAAGGACACTAGGTCACATATATGGAACATGGTGTCCTTTCCTATTGGCTAAATCACTAATTATTCCATGTAGAAGATAGTGCTTTCCACCCTGAAAAATAGCACAAAAATAAATTAAGACAATGTAAAAACCTTTGTTGTGTAAAATATACATAGTGCCCTTTCTTTGCCTCTGATGCACAGAATTGTTATTGTATCACGCACTGATAATTTGAAACACCAAAGAGTACAATTACCAGCCCGAATAACTGTGTTGAAATGACAGATGAACAGGAGTTATTCCTTCAGTCCCAGCACATTTGTGATAAACCATACAGTTGCCAACATTATACTTTATATGCACTCATGCAGCATTCATTTATCACATTTTGTGTGCAGTCCACCTAATAATACTGCATGGTATCAGTATTCATTCATTCAGCTTTGTTTATATGGTTCACAACAATACTTTCAAGTGGCCTGGTATTAGAGTGGGATAATTTTCAACAATAATTTAATTNTAGAGTGGGATAATTTTCAACAATAATTTAATTCTGCAGTGAAGCTACACCACACTCACCTCCAGAGGTATCCATTTTAAAAAATAGATCCAACTTTGCTTGTGGATTGCATGTCAAAAATGTGACCCATAACTATAAGATCCCATTAACAACTGATGTTCACACGCATGTTTGTGATCATATCCCAACATAAAGAGGTGCAATTCTGAAATTTTTTTAGTATGAACCAGAGCTTTCACAACAAATTTCATGGCAAAGCAAATAGAAAAAAAAAATAAAACAATGATATTTAAAAATTTTTTTGAAGTGCACATTTTTTGACTTTTTATGATACAAAACTATAATAAATTTGTTTTTGGCTTAGAATATTAATTTGCTGATTCTTCAGTGTACTTTATAGTTTCAACAGTTTTTCAATGTAATATAAATATCTACGTTTCTGTAAATTAAGTTACTTCCCAAATATCAACAGCAATAACAATAGATTAAATTATCAATTTTTGTTATAGTTTCTTGATAAATGGTTTTTATTCTTTCCCTCTTAATGGTATGGTGATTATACATAAAAACAAACATTTTTCTCTTCAGAAAGAGATTGGAACATATCACAGACTAGGTTCAAATTCACCAATAAACTCTCTTCAACACACACATATGTACATTGGGAAGTAAACTGTGACAATTACAGGACCACACACCATACAGCATTTGGGTGTTCTTAGACATATCCGTGGACAATAGTAAATGGGCCTTGAATAATATATTTTCATTCTGAAGACTACTAACACTGTTAGTTCATTGCTACCACAACCATGAACTTTATACAGTTCAATTGCAGAGCCATTTCAGATACATCAATACACCCGACTCCTGCCACTTCAAAAGCACTCTCTATTAGACAAGAGAGAATTCTGGCATTATAATGTTAACTCCAAATTTTTGTTTGTCAAATTTTATGCACTATTCTCTGCTATATACAATAAACATGTACCACTAATGGTGCAAAGATGAAACACAATATTATGAATTCTGATCCCATTTTCTATATGCTGGGATTGAATAAATGTTGTAATTATGGAAGCTGACACTCTTTACTGTGTAAACCATACCAATTGCAATAGTGGTGTGTCAAAGACTGAAATCATTAGCAGTGCTCTGGTTTGATCAGTTAGATGTTACACATCTGAAAACTGGTGACATATTTCTGTTTGTTGTTGCTTTTAAGATTATGGCTGCCATGGAACAGGTGACATTCTTTGTAGGATCACATTGCCAAAAAGTTATAAAGAATGCTAAGCAATACTTGTGAATTTCCATAACAAAATGTCCAAGGCAAAGGAGCAGTCTTCTGTTTACTTGACACAAAACTGGATACAATTACAGTACTGTTGTTATTCAACAACAAAATATAAGGCTTCACAATAAATCTTATGAAATAGTATTAAATTTAAAAAGTAATTTTGTTGTAAGGAAGTCACATTTAGACACTTCTTGTATGTACTGTAATACCCTCTTTGGTAGAAGTAATATTTTATAGTGCTTTTTTAATACAAATATAGTCTTCACCATTATAAAAGATTTATTACATGTGCATTTATATGCCTATCTTTTTCAGTTGTGTCAACAAAGAAATATTTCTAGAAAGCTTCTTATGGCTATATTTTTATAAATNAGTACTGTTGTTATTCAACAACAAAATATAAGGCTTCACAATAAATCTTATGAAATAGTATTAAATTTAAAAAGTCATTTTGTTGTAAGGAAGTCACATTTAGACACTTCTTGTACTGTAATACCCTCTTTGGTATAAGTAATATTTTATAGTGCTTTTTTAATACAAATATAGTCTTCACCATTATAAAAGATTTATTACATGTGCATTAATATATGCCTATCTTTTTCAGTTGTGTCAACAAAGAAATATTTCTAGAAAGCTTCTTATGGCTATATTTTTATAAATATTCTGAACAGTTAACAATAATGCTTGCTTACAAACAATTACATACAAAATCTTACTCTAACAATAAATCTGGATTACAATCAATTACATACAAAACATTACTCAAACTAAAATAGCTGAAAATATTTTATCAAGTAAACCAAGTAATTTTTATATTTCCTTCTGATATTTCACTGGTTTCATTTAATACATTATTTTACATATACACAGTATGTCTTTTACAAATCACTGTACACGGCTCAATGTTGGTCAGGGTTACACTATACTGGCAGAAAGGGTGGATCAGAGCAGCTCAGTGACTTTGAACATGATGTATTTATTGGTTGCCGCATCTGTAAGCAATCTACCACGACCATTTCCGCCCTTCTCAAGTTGCCTAAGTTGATTGTCGAGAATGTGATTGTGAAGTGGAATCTGGAAGGTATAACCACAACCAAACCATGGCCGGGTAGGCTACATGTGTTGCCTAACATTGTCTGTCGAGTACTGAAGAATGTGATACGGTAACATTGCATGTCATCATGTGATACCATCACCCATGAATTTCAGTGTCACTAATTATGCAGATAGCACCATGACTGTGCACCACGAGTTATAAGGGCTTTAGTTCAAAGCTGAGGTGTCTTTCCATAAACCAAACATTTCACATGTTACCGCGAAGCACCACATTCAGTGGTGTAAAGAGCACCACCACTGGAACGTGGATTATTGCAGAAACATGATTTGGAGTGATGAGTCATGCTATACGATGTGGCAAACCAATGGGAGGGTTTGGGTGATGCAAATGCCAGGTGAACGCTACATGCTGGCCTATGTAACGCGTATGGTGAAATTCGGCGAAGGTTGGATGGCAGTGTGGGGGTATTTTTTATTAAAAAGGACTACTATGGGGCACCTTAAAGGCAGAAGTATGCAAGGGCATTTTGACCGGCTGTGTGTTGCATACCGTTGAAGAGGTGTTCAGAGATGATAACTGTGGGTTTCAGCATGACAGCACTCCCTTCACATACAGCATGCTCTGTTCGTNGAAGAGGTGTTCAGAGATGATAACTGTGGGTTTCAGCATGACAGCACTCCCTTCACATACAGCATGCTCTGTTCGTGAATAATCTGTAAACAATACGTTTCGTAAATGGACTGACCAGCCCAGAACACCGACCTCAATCCCATAGAACACCTTTGTGATGAGCTGGAACAGCAACTGTGCGCCAGAGCCCAACGACCAACATTACTTACTACACTTGCTACAGCGCTGTAGGAAGAAAGGTCGGCCAGTTCCCTGGAGATGTTCCGATATCTGGTTGATCATCTCCCTGCAGGGTTAGAGCTGTAATAAAGGTCAAGGGTTGGTCTGCTTTTGGGCAGTATATCCAAGGGACACCTATAGGACAGTTCCACGTGGGTGTCTGGATACTTTTGATCAGATAATGTACATACATTTATTAAAATATATGCAGTATCCAAAAAATAACACGTTCTTTTAATATGATGTATAAAGGCATCAAACTACTTTTCCTACATTGCTACCGAATTTCTACATTCAACCAGTTGGTTGCATTATCTTTACGCATACCTATCAAAATAAACACTGCTATGTGGCTTTCAATTGGTGTTTACATCAGCTGGCTCATATGTCCACTGCACACTCCTTAAATAAACAACGAAACGTAATAAATATTGTAAAAACCACTATATACATGTACAAGTAAATTTAAGTAAATATTGGTTTGTGAAAATTTATTGATGTTCAAGGTTCTTTTTCTGTTTAGACATATATTTATGCTTTTAACTATAATCAATTCTTCTGAGATCATGAGAAAATATGTTTGGTTTAGATTGTCAACAGAATAGCAAAAGAGTTAAACATAGCTGATGACATTGTATTCCATACAGTTGAATCCACACATAGAATGCAGAATTTAATTTTCTCCCAAATTACTTACCTCGAAGGTTAATCGTGGAAGCTAGTACTTACTGTTTGATATATTGGCTCACATACATTAAACCGTTCTGACAGATGATATAATACTGTTTTAATGTATTCCTAAAACTCAAGGAATGTTTCACATGCAGTATAAAACATTTTCGTGACATTGCTTGAATACAAGTGACATATGTACTGAGATATTAATTCGTAAAAATGGGATTCACATAATTACTAAATAACAAGCACACATTTACTTAAGCTTTCAGAATAGCAACACAAATCGCAAATTTAACAAAAAAACCATCATTCAAAGTTATTTAAGGTTTAAAATTTATGCAGACTTGAACTGCACGAAGCAGCACATTTTCCAAGTCAGCATATTATATGAAATTTCAAGAATTTCTGGGACAAGAAATTATTTTGAAATACAGCAGAAAGCAATAACAAAACAATGCCACTTCGCTCAGAACGTGTATACAAATGTTTAATTTATTACAATAAGGAATACTTTATTTCAGGAGTTTCAAACTGGTATTTAAAATTATGTTGGTCGTGAGCTGCTACTTTGTTGACACACTAGCATGGACACGGAAAAAAACCAAGACAAAACCTTGAACTAGCTATCTTGATTGTTGTGTCAGCCAGGTGACGATGTGAGTAGTTTGCTGTCAACTTAACTTTGGATATTGCAGTCATTGCTAACGTTAAATTATATGCAGTTACAGGCTGTGATTTTTTTTTCATATATGTAGGTTAATTTCTAGAGTGCTCACTTTATTCTAACCTATCTTCGGAAAGAATAATGGTAAATTCAACTATTTTAATGGTGCAACCATACCACAAANGGGAAAAAAACCAAGACAAAACCTTGAACTAGCTATCTTGATTGTTGTGTCAGCCAGGTGACGATGTGAGTAGTTTGCTGTCAACTTAACTTTGGATATTGCAGTCATTGCTAACATTAAATTATATGCAGTTACAGGCTGTGATTTTTTTTTCATATATGTAGGTTAATTTCTAGAGCGCTCACTTTATTCTAACCTATCTTCGGAAAGAATAATGGTAAATTCAACTATTTTAATGGTGCAACCATACCACAAAAACAACCTTTAATTATTGATACTGCGGAAGTAAATTTCAAACTTACCTGGCTTCGCAAGGCATGGCTCCGGTAGTGTGTGATGAGGCTGTACAGACTATCAAAGCAGTTTGTATCGATGAGATAATGTTTGGTCTGTCCCATATCTTGTTTTGAACGTATTCTACAATGATTTACTTTACCCTGTCGCCTGTTACAAAAAAAGACATTAACAATGTTACCAAATAAATACAAACACTTACACAACTTTGTTTTGCATTATTTTAAAAACCAGTAAAAGAAAAATAACCTGGACTGTGGATTTAATTCACTCGCTGACGGAATTCTAAATGGGCTCACTATTGTTGACTATCTCCAGACCAGACTAGGCCCGGCATTAAACAGTAAAGAAAACTGCATACAAACTGTACACTGCTGACAGAGAATCCAAAATGGGTTATGACTTTCAGAAAGCTAGACTTATGTTCACCAATGCAATCTGTATTAAATTTTATTTCCACNTGGCATTGAACAGTAAAGAAAACTGCATACAAACTGTACACTGCTGACAGAGAATCCAAAATGGGTTATGACTTTCAGAAAGCTANCGGCATTAAACAGTAAAGAAAACTGCATACAAACTGTACACTGCTGACAGAGAATCCAAAATGGGTTATGACTTTCAGAAAGCTAGACTTATGTTCACCAATGCAATCCGTAATACATTTTATTTCCACTAAAACATTTATTGTGTGATTACATAAAATTCTTAAGATTATGTAATATGTGTGTCCTGGATTTAACTCATCCTGATAAGAGTATGTTTAAAATTTTTTACTTTTATAATTATCGGATAGGTGATCCAAATGAATGCAGTTCTGACTTGATTCAACACACGCTGACAAATTTCTAGACAGACTAACACTTCAGTACTACAGTGCCAGGTTGGGGTAGAAGTCACTGCTAAGAACAGAAAATGCTTTAAATTCTCTTCACTAATTTTATACATTGTCAGTAAATTTTAAATTATTGTAAATTTTTTTAATTACTTTAAGTTTTCAAAACAGAAAGAGACAAAATATAATTGATTAACATGCAAAACATAATATGTTACAAAACTTTTTGAAATTTTTGTAGTACACAAAGTTTTTGTAAAAGTCTGCAAAATTTTCCTTGCAAACACAATTACAATTTTTGCAACACTTTCTTTAATGACAAATTTTACTTTGCCGACGTGTTCTGACCTTTTTGAGTTTTCATTATAAATTATCACATGGATTGTACTTTGGCTGTCACAGTCACTGGTAACTATCACTAGCACATATATTTTGGGGTAAAACAAGGAATTCAGGAGGTAAAACAGGAAATTATCATGCACTGTCAATGTAATAAATTTGGTTTAAATTGGTTGAATGGTTCCAAGATACAATGGGATAGCGTTACTTTTTCAATTTGAGACATCTGCCAAAATTGCAGATAAATACCATTATCCCTCTCTAAATGCAATGTTTATATAATGCACTGTCAAAGTTCCAAATTTGGTTTAAATTGGATAACTGGTTCCTAAAATACAACATAGTAGCCTAAATGTAAAAATCTCCACCATTTTAAAAATAAGTATCTGGCGTCATTAAAAACTATACAAGTATGATGTCCTTACTAAATACCATTTGTGGGCATAGTTTTATTAAATTTGGTTGTTGGGTATAAAAGGATGGAACATATATTCCAGACACACAACCACGTGANAGATGGAACATATATTCCAGACACACAACCACGTGATTGCATAAGCCTATCTACCCTTTGGAAAGTAGGCTAAAAATGACAATCTTCAAAATCGGTTGAAAATTACTTAACAATTACACTGTATGTTGATGTACAAATTGTAATGAATGAATATAATTTTATTGCTATTTTGCTAATTCAATGTTAACAATGCTGAATAATGATTATGCACCTAGAAGAAAGACTGAGCAATTAAGACAGGCTTTGTCAAGAAATACAAACAGGTTGGGNTGAATAATGATTATGCACCTAGAAGAAAGACTGAGCAATTAAGACAGGCTTTGTCAAGAAATACAAACAGGTTGGGGTGCTGTAGTGTGTTGGGTTTTGCTAATATAGGTATGCAATGATAAGATGTTGCTCCAGTTTTTATGGTGTCCTAGAACAATAGTACAAAAAGAGTGTGTTTTGGTTGGGACAGGTCTGTGTCTCCTTTTTGTCAGCACTGGCCTATTGAGCAAGGCAGTGGCTTTTTGTAGTTTTGGGCAGATCTGGATCCCCTTTGTAGGTGTTGTGTGCTGATACCAGCAAGGAACCAGAATGAGCAGTCTACCTATAAGGAACCATCGTTGGCTTACATTGTGAATACACCCTCAACCACAACTTGGAAACAACATTGTACTTAATTGTAATATGGATAAGTGGTATGTATAATTTTATTGCAGCATCCCAGTAGATATCTTGTCGCTAACATATGATGTGAATTTTTTTAATGTGNGTGGTATGTATAATTTTATTGCAGCATCCCAGTAGATATCTTGTCGCTAACATATGATGTGAATTTTTTTAATGTAATAAAGTCTGGTTATCAACTTTTAAAATTAAATTGTTCAAAAAGAACAGAGTTGTAGTAGTCTGCAGAGTAACTGCATACATCGAAGGTTTTGATTTGGGAAAGGTTTCTTTGAANAAAAGAACAGAGTTGTAGTAGTCTGCAGAGTAACTGCATACATCGAAGGTTTTGATTTGGGAAAGGTTTCTTTGAAATCTCTCCCAAACAGAAGGGGGTGATGTAATGATGCAATTAATACAAATTTAATCAAGACATTTGGTTAATTTTCTTTTGTTTTGCGAGGGATTGTAATTACTTAATAGTATTTGACATTTTGGCAGTTTTAGTATGTTTATCTATCATGTGTTTGCTTTTTCTGAAGTCGCAGTTGAGGTTGCATCAGCAGAGATAAGGGTTATTACAATATTTGTAGACATTTATTCCTTTACAGTATGTTCTAGAAATTTGATTGTTTCATTTCTATGCAGTTTGATTGGCGTGGGAAAGTGGTTGCAACGGAGTTTGCACAGTATCCGAAGGGATCTGTACCACACCATGTCCTTATTTGGTTAGGTTTTTGGCAGCCTGGTGTGAGGAGTGGGGGTAAAGTGCGTGGCAACATTAGTCATGAGCACCTGCTGCCTTCTAACATTACTTCCAGCATGCGAGGAAGGCACTTCGGCTCAAAAGCGTGGTAAATTTTGCCCACACCGGCAAACACCCATGAACNTCCAAGATACAATGGGATAGCGTTACTTTTTCAATTTGAGACATCTGCCAAAATTGCAGATAAATACCATTATCCGTCTCTAAATGCAATGTTTATATAATGCACTGTCAAAGTTCCAAATTTGGTTTAAATTGGATAACTGGTTCCTAAAATACAACATAGTAGCCTAAATGTAAAAATCTCCACCATTTTAAAAATAATTATCTGGCGTCATTAAAAACTATACAAGTATGATGTCCTTACTAAATACCATTTGTGGGCATAGTTTTATTAAATTTGGTTGTTGGGTATAAAAGGATGGAACATATATTCCAGACACACAACCACGTGATTGCATAAACCTATCTAACCTTTGGAAAGTAGGCTAAAAATGACAATCTTCAAAATCGGTTGAAAATTACTTAACAATTACACTGTATGTTGATGTACAAATTGTAATGAATGAATAATGATTATGCACCTAGAAGAAAGACTGAGCAATTAAGACAGGCTTTGTCAAGAAATACAAACAGGTTGGGGTGCTGTAGTGTGTTGGGTTTTGCTAATATAGGTATGCAATGATAAGATGTTGCTCCAGTTTTTATGGTGTCCTAGAACAATAGTACAAAAAGAGTGTGTTTTGGTTGGGACAGGTCTGTGTCTCCTTTTTGTCAGCACTGGCCTATTGAGCAAGGCAGTGGCTTTTTGTAGTTTTGGGCAGATCTGGATCCCCTTTGTAGGTGTTGTGTGCTGATACCAGCAAGGAACCAGAATGAGCAGTCTACCTATAAGGAACCATCGTTGGCTTACATTGTGAATACACCCTCAACCACAACTTGGAAACAACATTGTACTTAATTGTAATATGGATAAGTGGTATGTATAATTTTATTGCAGCATCCCAGTAGATATCTTGTCGCTAACATATGATGTGAATTTTTTTAATGTGATAAAGTCTGGTTATCAACTTTTAAAATTAAATTGTTCGAAAAGAACAGAGTTGTAGTAGTCTGCAGAGTAACTGCATACATCGAAGGTTTTGATTTGGGAAAGGTTTCTTTGAAATCTCTCCCAAACAGAAGGGGGTGATGTAATGATGCAATTAATACAAATTTAATCAAGACATTTGGTTAATTTTCTTTTGTTTTGCGAGGGATTGTAATTACTTAATAGTATTTGACATTTTGGCAGTTTTAGTATGTTTATCTATCATGTGTTTGCTTTTTCTGAAGTCGCAGTTGAGGTTGCATCAGCAGAGATAAGGGTTATTACAATATTTGTAGACATTTATTCCTTTACAGTATGTTCTAGAAATTTGATTGTTTCATTTCTATGCAGTTTGATTGGCGTGGGAAAGTGGTTGCAACGGAGTTTGCACAGTATCCGAAGGGATCTGTACCACACCATGTCCTTATTTGGTTAGGTTTTTGGCAGCCTGGTGTGAGGAGTGGGGGTAAAGTGCGTGGCAACATTAGTCATGAGCACCTGCTGCCTTCTAACATTACTTCCAGCATGCGAGGAAGGCACTTCGGCTCAAAAGCGTGGTAAATTTTGCCCACACCGGCAAACACCCATGAACGTACTCCTTTATTTTTAACTTCAATTTTCGGCTGAAGAACTTTCACCTACTAAATTCTACTAAATTATTTACGCCAGTGTGGGAGGTCACAAGAGTGCCAGATGGTACAATTAGTACCTCCTGGCATCATAATTTTCTCATGATGCAAGTTTTTAGAGACGTGAATAATTAATTAACTCTGCTGCGCTATTCCTTACTTCAACTGGCTTGTTTTATAATTGACTGTTCGTGACTCTGCATTTTGGAGAATATAAAATGTTTCAACTTAAATAAAATTTGGAGGAANACTTCCAGCATGCGAGGAAGGCACTTCGGCTCAAAAGCGTGGTAAATTTTGCCCACACCGGCAAACACCCATGAATGTACTCCTTTATTTTTAACTTCAATTTTCGGCTGAAGAACTTTCACCTACTAAATTCTACTAAATTATTTACGCCAGTGTGGGAGGTCACAAGAGTGCCAGATGGTACAATTAGTACCTCCTGGCATCGTAATTTTCTCATGATGCAAGTTTTTAGAGACGTGAATAATTAATTAACTCTGCTGCGCTGTTCCTTACTTCAACTGGCTCGTTTTATAATTGACTGTTCGTGACTCTGCATTTTGGAGAATATAAAATGTTTCAACTTAAATAAAATTTGGAGGAANGTTTTATAATTGACTGTTCGTGACTCTGCATTTTGGAGAATATAAAATGTTTCAACTTAAATAAAATTTGGAGGAAATTGTCCAACACTTGAATTCTTTTATTTTCTTTTAAAATTGTAAAATTGTGCCTTTATTTAAGTCTCATGTGTCTGCCCAGTGAGTAATTCAAGCTGTGATTTCCAGTCGCCAAATGTGACGTCTGCAACATTACAATATTATTTAATTACCTTCAGTTTGTCATGTTTAACTTTGATACTCACAATTTCACAAAATCAAACACAAATTAACTATGATGAAATTTCGTTACTAAACTTAAGCTAAATTCAGCACCAGTTCTCCCCCCCCCCCCNCCCCCCTCAATTTAATACTACATGTTTTCATGGTTGGTTTCCAATCTCTTCAAACTTGCCAAAAGAAGAACACTTGCTTGAAAACTAGCTACAGTAGAACCCGCTTATAGGGTTCCAAGGTTCCTGCTTAAAGGGTTTTCCCCACCTATAATGCAGGATTTTTCAGATGGGGGATGTTCTCCATAAGAACAATAACAAACATTCCCGGAAATAATGTTTTCATTTTCCAGCAAATAATGCAAATTGTGAAGGAAGCGCACTGGGAAAGGAAAATCACAATGGAAAAGATGCTCAACTTACACTGCTTTTCAAACAAAGTTTGTAGTTTTTATCCCAAGCTCCACCCTGCTGTTTTTACAGCCACCCTGGCAGGGCAGGTAGGCGTGGCTGGAGCAGAGGCTGTGTTTGTGTCGCCCGGTGGTGGGTGCCCCTCCCCCTACTCAAAAGCTTATACTGGCAGACTGGCGGTGCCCCATGGTGATGTGTTGTAGATGTCATGGCCCGCTTTCCTTGTCTCTTCTCCCCCTCCCCCAGCCAAGATCACTCTTTTGTTAGGCTAACAAGAAGTCATGCCTGACACACACCAGTGGACAGTGGAAGGCAATAGGAGGGTGAAAGACCATAAAATAACACAAATACAGTGTGGATTTTCTGTCTCGAAAAATTAGTGTTTGTGTGCCTTTCTAATTTTGACATTTGTAACGATGTCATAAATTATCACGGTCANTTTCTGTGCCTTTCTAATTTTGACATGTGTAACGATGTCATCAATTATTACTGGCCCGGGAGGGGGGGGGGATTTGGGCTGCTGTATGTACCACACCACAGCTGATAGTCTTTTTGGAAGAACTTCACACTTTCCTTGTAAGCAGTGAAGGTGACTCAACTCTCTTGCTCAGAGGCCCTAATGCCACCACCATCCAGCAAGTATACTATCAAGCCTGACATTGACAAGGGTCCTTGTAGA
Source organism: Clitarchus hookeri (assembly GCA_002778355.1). NCBI lineage: Eukaryota > Metazoa > Arthropoda > Insecta > Phasmatodea > Phasmatidae > Clitarchus > Clitarchus hookeri. The sequence goes on from NQII01000303.1 coordinate 630,314, forward strand.
AGGAAAGGAAAGAGGCCAAATGTTGATAGGCATCCATTGACATTACTGTGGGGTGGTGGTGGTGCCAAATGAGGCTGGATATTTGGAGTATGGTAGTTTTTATAAAGTTTGTAGGTATCTAAATGTATAATGATTACTTTCTTACAGATTTTGTTATTTCAGTTTTTCAGCAGTACAAGATTAGGATATGTTTAATTCCAATGCTCAGTGTGTAGTAGGCATACACTTTTTGGCAGTAACAGTACAAACAAGTTGAATATACTTGAAAACTGTAGCCTACTATATATATATATTTTTTAATCTTTCAGCTTCGATTGTTCTTCAAAATTCCTTTGCATGATACAAGCTTTGCTTCAACTTCGCTTCACATTTAAAAAACAGCCTTCGCACATGCCCAGTTAATATTTATGTAGTGAAAATTAATTCATCTTTGAAACAGTTTTAGTGAAAAATTTAAATGAGCGCCTCTAAGAAAAGACAAAACATTTTCATTAGCTGAAAAGTTAATCTTAATCAAACACGTTGACAGTAATCCCGGTAGAACACGCACAGCAATTCCTCGGAATTTGGGAAAACCCCAGCGACTACTCTGAAACGAATCATTGATGCAACCAGGAGACAAACTTCCATGAAAGATTTTATGTTACGTATTTTGCTTGTAGACAATTTTGTGTGCTTTGGTACCAGGAGACAAACTGCCAGGAACAATTGTGCTTGTTTTGCATGTACATTAATCTTTTGCTCGTATACTAATTTTATGATTTCGCAACCAGGAGATAAAATTTCTTAAAAGATTCTTGAATTTTTGTGTTTCCCTCTTATAGTGTTTTCCTGCTTATAGTGTCACTTTCTTGTGGACACCTGAAGAACCTTATAAGAGGGTTCCACTGTATTAACATTTCTCCTCATAGTGTTTTCACTTTTTATTGTTAGAAACAATTTTTATTGAAAGAGAGAGAAATAAACACAACCGAATATACTGTATTTTAAACAACAGTATATTAATAATATTTATTCAGAGCATCCACTAATAAGATAATTAACCAACCAAAAAACACTCACTGCACCTACTCAAAGGCTGAGTTACCGTTATGACTTATGAGAGGCAACTGACAGGCAAGGGAACCTGAAACTTGACCTGATACTTCATCCCACTAGTCAAATATTGACAAAACAACTGTGGTAATAACAATTCCCTCCGAGTAAAAACCATTTTTTTGGTGAACCATAAAAAACTTGGTTAAGAAATTGGAAAATTTCAAGGAAATAGGATGAAAACTAAGTTTATTGTATTTATTTCGGCTGTTGTGCATCGCTATCCTCTTTGCCACTCCTGTACAACTTAGAAGAGGGACAGATCTAAAAATAAACACCACTCACTAACACGTAACTGAACTGTCCACCACTTCCATCAAGGTCGTCAATGTTTACCCGTGCACATCTGCCGGCCTGTCATTACTCAAGTTGTGCTCTTTGTGAGGCAGCATAATAATAAGAACACTAGAAAGAACTGCTGAAAGGAGAAATAAAGACAGTCTTTCTTTGACACAGCTCCGAGCAAATAGATTAATTACAAGTTCACATCCAGACAGAGTTTTTTCCCCCATATGTGCAGGTAGGACAACAGGAGAGGCAAAAACCTTGTGCAGTAATACAAATAAAACATTACACCCTAATTTTTTTAAAGCTATTTTCTGACAATTTGATACTGGGAAACCAATATTAATAGCTTGGATAGCAACAAAAGTGCCTTTAAATGTCTTTCATAGATAAAAATTGGAAGCTAAAATATTCTCATGATACAGCAAAAGGGAAAGGAAAATTAGAATTATTTTCCTCCATCTGATAGAGACAGAGCAGATCAATATTTACAGTCCGGGAGAGCCTGAAAACAGCAGACATGAGCACATATTAGCATCAAAATTAGCATAAAAACAGGATAACGAATCATCCTATGTTGCAAAGCTGGAGAAGTTTTGTTTACAGTTTACATTATTTATTCACAAAATATCTTAAAATGTAGGCATGTTGCGATNGCAACGAATCATCCTATGATGCAAAGCTGGAGAAGTTTTGTTTACAGTTTACATTATTTATTCACAAAATATCTTAAAATGTAGGCATGTTGCGATTAAAATTATTCCTCAGAACTGCAAACACGAACACACATCATTGTCCAAATTTGGATAAAAACATGGCTGCGAATCGGCCTAAGAAGCTGCGCCTGACTAGAGTTTTGTTTACAGTTTACTGGAAAATAAGATGATATTCAATCACAAAACAATACTTTAAAAGGTAGGCGTGTTCCGGTTAAAATTATTCCTCAGAACTGCAGTTATGAACACACATTACCATCAAAACACAAATATTATCTTCATTGTAAAACATAGGTAGCGCAGCCATGTATCTTTCCATCACAGCTGTTATGCCAATGAAGAAAAATGTTTGTAAACAAATGCTACGAACCAATGTAAATTTAGCTTTGAATCTTTGCTCCAAATAGTAACTCACATTCCACATTTGGTAATATCCCACCTCAGAGAAATGGCATTAGGACTTAGGAAGCTCTGTGCAAACAACTTGAAGCTAATACGCACATCCATGCAAGAACACTATGCACCTAGTAAACACAATGCAGTGTTGCCATACTTTCAGGAATGACTTCCTACAATAGTTGCATTAAATTGCCATGTTTTTTAGAGCCATTTATAGTTAAAAGAAAATGTATGCAAAAACTTATTTTGTCGTGACAAAACCCATTTAATTGTTAAATTTTAATAAAAACGAGTGTGTGTAAATTAAAAAAAAATTGCACTAAATCAGTAAGATGAAGTAAATTTGTACAAATTTGCAAGTTTTTCATAACCTACATTATATTGAGGACGTGTTCAAATTCATTTGGTTAAGTTCTGCTATATTCAGGTTGGGAACAAATTGAGATTCCTCAGGTGTTTTGCATAGGGAAAATTTCTGCAGCATTGTTCTCTGGTGTTACAAAAGTGCCTCTTAAGATGGCGGTAAATGGAGATGTTTCAACTTGTGATATATCCCTGCTCATGTTGAAATACTGTTTATTAACGTATTGTGTATGCTATCCAGTGGTGTTTACATGTGTAAATGTTTGGTATCAAGCTTTCATAAACACTTATTTTAGTANTATGTAAAAACTTATTTTGTCGTGACAAAACCCATTTAATTGTTAAATTTTAATAAAAACGAGTGTGTGTAAATTTAAAAAAAATTGCACTAAATCAGTAAGATGAAGTAAATTTGTACAAATTTGCAAGTTTTTCATAACCTACATTATATTGAGGACGTGTTCAAATTCATTTGGTTAAGTTCTGCTATATTCAGGTTGGCAACAAATTGAGATTCCTCAGGTGTTTTGCATAGGGAAAATTTCTGCAGCATTGTTCTCTGGTGTTACAAAAGTGCCTCTTAAGATGGCGGTAAATGGAGATGTTTCAACTTGTGATATATCCCTGCTCATGTTGAAATACTGTTTATTAACTTNGATATATCCCTGCTCATGTTGAAATACTGTTTATTAACGTATTGTGTATGCTATCCAGTGGTGTTTACATGTGTAAATGTTTGGTATCAAGCTTTCATAAACACTTATTTTAGTAAAAATTTAAGGATGAAATAATGATAGCTGTCATCAAGAGTAAATTTTTGAACCTGTTATTACACTAAATTCACATACTAGTTTTGCTAAGTTCAAAAGGTTTAATCTGTCAGATGTATCTTACGAAAAGCTGTAATTGTTCTATTAGAAGATTTTTTTTTTTTTTTCATTTTTTCCCCGTAAATTTTAACACAGTACAAAGAGGAAATTTTTTTACAATTAGGCCCTCCTGTCTATTTATTTTATAATGATTCTAATTATTTAATTTAGACCTATACAAAACCACGAAGATCCCATATACATGTAAAACCAGTGCTACCAAAATGTGAAAATTTACATGTGCTAAGCTATTATCACAAAACTTATACGTTTGTCATCATACGGCCAAAAACCTTTCCAATGTAGATGAATGCCGTCAAATGAAAATTCAAGGACACAAAGTACACTAATGCATATCATATTCTCGGTCAGAAGTCCTAATATTTATAATTATCGCCAACCAGATAAGCTTTCTTGATACTCAGATGTGATCGAAGTACCATGTTTGTTTACATGTAGGTGAGTGATATGTTATCGGTACCTGAAAGTAGAACTTTAGCAGGGCTTCAGAAAAGTGTGAAGTAACCATAACTAGAGTATGTACAAAATCTGTCCTATATAGATAAATGTCACTAGCTGCACGTTTAAGGATGTTTACCAGTATACACTAAGATATTTAATAATTGAGGTGATACGTCCTGGTATTTAAGAGGACATTTATTGTATCCATGCAACAGTTTTAGAATAATAATTTTTTTCTGAAGATCTGCATACTGTACTGTTCTGCAGCCTAGCAAAGCAACACCCATATCCGACCTCACCAAGTGATGAGCGGGCTAGCTGGCGAGCATCAGAATGACACCACAGAAAAGAGGAGGGAATGACACTACACATGCATGGCCAACTGCCTCTACTTCCATTACACATTACACTGCTTCCAACCGCCCCTCCCACCAAAAAGAGGTGCACAGAAAAGATGCCAATATAATGCAGGGTGATGNCATTACACTGCTTCCAACCGCCCCTCCCACCAAAAAGAGGTGCACAGAAAAGATGCCAATATAATGCAGGGTGATGCAAGCGCTGTGTAGACCTTCAGGAAATAAATGCTTACCAAATTTTGTGCTGCGACTTACTCATATAACAAAAGCATTCTCTTAAAAAAAGTCATATCTATGATGGAAGACAAGGTTCGAATTCTGCTTGCATCAGGACGAAAATTTGCAGCAAAAACAAGAGATTTCATCATATAAACGATTTAATAAGAGTTACTTGTGAACTATCTGTAGCATTGTCATGTGTCTTCGGTCATGCAGTGTTATTTAAATTCTATTATTGTCAAAACAGAATATTAAAATATTCAACAATTTTGGAATAAATGTTTACAAGCTGAAGCTCTGCACACTGTAGGTGCGACTACGCAGGTTGATCTCTTAACATGATTACGTTTCAGTTATGGCGGAAGTGTAAAAGCATATTGTACGTAAGGTTAACCACAACTAATGAGATGCCAACAAAGCTAAAATGCAGCAGTGTGGAAGACCACTTTACAGTTGTGGAGAATGGTGCAAATAACATAGTGTGAATTATTTGCAGTACGAAAATTTTAAAAGTCAGTAAAAGTCCCAGACTATTATATACACTATGAAGTACCTTATATATCTACACAGAATTACAAGTGTTTAGAATCATAAAAGAAAATTTTAACATATTAAGATGTACAAAATCCGAAAAAAGTGTACAACATAATCCAGTTTTTTTAAATATTTGTAATGCAATACCAACTTACTTACACAAATATTACCTATAACCATACGTTTCATGCCAATTTATGATCTTTCTCTAGAACACTTGCAACTACTTTAATCCTTAAATATNTACCTATAACCATACGTTTCATGCCAATTTATGATCTTTCTCTAGAACACTTGCAACTACTTTAATCCTTAAATATTGAGAACTGAATCAAGTCCAGAATCAAGAATAAAAACAAGAATATTGGAAATGAGTCACTGTATTGGTAAAATTGTNTACCTATAACTATACGTTTCATGCCAATTTATGATCTTTCTCTAGAACACTTGCAACTACTTTAATCCTTAAATAATGAGAACTGAATCAAGTCCAGAATCAAGAATAAAAACAAGAATATTGGAAATGAGTCACTGTATTGGTAAAATTGTNTGAGAACTGAATCAAGTCCAGAATCAAGAATAAAAACAAGAATATTGGAAATGAGTCACTGTATTGGTAAAATTGTTGAATCAGTTTTCAGAAAATTGAACTCTGAGTAGCCTCTTGTTCACAATATTAAGCTAATTTCAGATGTTAAAACAGGCAAGGAAAACTTACCAGAAAGAAAGTGTATAATCACCAACAAAAGTTTCACTTTCTCTCACAAGAAATGTGCCATCTTTAAGGTGAGAATATTCCTGGAGCAAGTCTTCAGCTTCAGCTCTACCTCCTGCAAGCTTTCCATGAAACCACTTCTCACTGAAGTGAAGTTCATCATTTGGGGTTCCCTGCATGGCAATAAATACACTGTTGGAAAACAATCATCCCACTCAACGAAACAAAGATGACAGATGGATAAGATCCACTGCTTATCCACATGGAATGTTTTTTTAAAAGATTCAGCTTTCTTGCCTGGCGCACAGAAATAACAAATCATAATGCTCAGGGACAGTTACAGTATCAACATTACAGTAATACTGCATTCACCATATGTGAGAGAATATTTTATTCCTATTTTCACACTCAAAACACTGAGGGTCATTCTTTTATCACACAACAACATTTTTTAGGTCAATGTTTTTGCTTGAGTAGTAGCATGCGATAGTGTTTAACTTTAAATGTGTTTCATTGCAGTACAAACCACTTAACAATATCTTAAAAACATAAGCAGGCTGTGCTTTAGGATTAAAATTTGGGGCTTTACAAATAAAGTGTCATTTCCTGGGATTTTAATGCATTTGAGGTGTAGTATATAGTTTATATTAATTGCAAAGAATTAACCATATAAACCTTAATTTTTTTTAATGGCAATATTAAGGAAGTCTGCTCGATTACATACCAAAATAATTTGTGGAGAAACTAATTTTTCACACAGAGCAAAGTGAAAATGTGGTAAATATAAAGTGTCCATTTCACGAACAAGTGTATTTTTCTGACAGTTAGTGTATGGTAATATGCCACAAACGAAACCAACACTATCTCATAAATGAAAGCCTGAATCAGCTGATTCATGAGTAAGTAAAGAGGAAAATAATTTTGGCAATTTTGAGAACCCTGCCACACAGAAATTCGCAGACAATGAAATCAAAAGCCAATTATTAATTTCTTTGATTTGCATGGTCACAAAGCAGCAGTTATTAATTAAACAAAGAAAACTTTTTCTAGAATAGTAACATAGAGGCAAAACTAACCGGTGTATGGTTATTCTGCTACATGAAATGGCAATTGTTTTCCTCTCTAACCAGTGTTGTCAAAGTCGCTTTCCACTAGCAGTTAATCTAAGTATTTCATAAGACTACACATTTTTCTAGTATTAGTTTGAAATATTTTTTTTTTTTAATTCGAANTATTCTGCTACATGAAATGGCAATTGTTTTCCTCTCTAACCAGTGTTGTCAAAGTCGCTTTCCACTAGCAGTTAATCTAAGTATTTCATAAGACTACACATGGCTTTACATATTTCTTACAATAAATACACTCTCTCATGTTGCCATATTATCACAGGTCCATTACCTAGTCCTTCACAGTCTTTATACATATGTAACATAAGGGTGGTAAAAGGTAGATGTCATAATGTGATTGCCATAAGTGCTGTTCCCTTCACTCTGAACAAGCCATGTGCAACGGGAACAAACGACGACAAGGTGACATGTGAGAGAAGGCAGACGGGCAAATGTAACGAAAAACTTATGAACAAAGATAACAATATGCACACATGATTTAAGACATCCTGTAGGTGACACAAGCTTCATTTTTGAACTTTATTAATCAATTATAAGTGAAAAATGCTGTTAGCATAGGGTTCAGTGTTCTGCTTCCAATGGAATGTGCAGTTTTCTCTGACCGATCGGCAGCCACTTGTTGCATATTGTGTGGACAGGGAGTGGTCACCCTCTGGTTCGACAACAAAGGTATTGTTGGTCAGCAGTTGTGGCCATGGGCACACTATGTTACGTTTTCAGATTGCGAAGTCATTGGTCTGATGCGGAATAGTGTAGTAGGTTTCGCAAGGAGCACTTGTTTCCCCTAGGTTGAGCCTCAGGCCTGCCTATGGCTTTTTAACGGTAACTGAATGGTCAAGCAGGGAATAAAAATGTTAATTTGATCAATTGTGTGAATGAAGTGTGGTGATACAGAGACTGGCAGATGCCGAGTCTGGGACGGGAACCACATAATGTAGGATTAAGTTGATGCGTGATGGTCTCAATAGTTCTACGTTTCTAGTTCTGCGCTAGATCAGGCGCACAGGTGCAAGGGGTACAGACCCTACTGTGGCTGGGTCTGTAAAATCTGGCACTTGGCCTTTATGGTGCCTTTATATAGCGTTGGACGGGTAGGCTGCCGGCTTGGCACAAAGTCTAGCTGTGCTAGTGTTGGTTTGTAAGTGCGGGGTGTTGGCGGAGCAGCTGGCTGATCTCCCACTGCCGGTCGACAGGTGCTTGTTGGTGCTGATCCAATGTCGGGTCTCCTGGCCCGACTGGATGGCTTGACTGCAGCTGGCGGGCCTCCAGCCCACTGGTGCTGGTTGGTGGAGCTGGATCTGCATCGTTGATTGGCTCAATGCCTAGTTCTATTGAGGACTAGGCAGAGGATCTCGACGACTAGATGTACAGCCCCAGGGAGTTTTACCAGGGGACCAAACAGATGACTGGGAGAAACTGTGAGGTGAGGCCGTCACAGTTGGCGAGTGGCGAGAGCTTGTTTCCAGGGGGTGAGATAGCTGAAGGCTCTTTAAGCAGCGTTTGCTTGCCAGCTAGGATAGCAGTTGCCATCCAGTCGCTCCACTTACTACCCCTCTTGTGGGTGGATAGCATTTACGAGAAAAGTAGGTGTTATGGTTCACTTCCGCAACGGGGTGGCAGGCAACGAAAACCCTAGCTAGAGTGTATTTCGGAAGGAGTAGAGATCCTTCCTTGCCAGGCTTGGCACTCCCACCAGCGAGTTTATATGCTGGGAAGGTAGTGGGTTAGCTGACAAGAGGAATCTGACCTCTTTGTCGTGTGTCTTGCTAGTGGTCGTGGCTCTACCACACATGTGCACCAGGTACGTTTACTTGCCAGGTCCACAGTATGGGTGGCCATCTAATGGGTTGTGTCTTTTTGACATATGTCGAGTCCTTTTTAGGGGACAGGCAGCAGTTCTACACTAAGATCAGCAAACCAGTATAAATAATATAAATCCGTAGTTCCCTGCCTCTCCGTTGTGGGGTGACACAGGGGATGACGCAAGTACAATTTACACAAGAAAGAGCAGATGGCGGTTAAACTGGATATGTGTTTTATTCTATCCAGAACAAGACACAGTGATCCGTACTCACCTACTGTAACCAAGGCACTGTTTCACTCTCGGAAGGTAAGCAAAGACAGGTGCAGGTGCCTGTCGGCTTGACAAGCCTGGCCTGAAGGGCGAGCTAAACGAGCACAAGAGCAACAACTAGGTAGCTGTGATAACAACTAAACCCTAACTGAAGCTGGGAATGTCCTGAAGGGACTTAAGGGGAAGTATGGGGTGTTGGTTTGACGGCAAGTGTCAAGTGTAAGGGGGGAAACAACAACTCTTCTGGAGCTGCAGCGCGTGCTGAAGTAGTCTGGCGTTGTTAGCTGAAGATCAACTGTTGGTCTCTCGTGAGGAGCGTGGAAGAGAGTAGACTGAGCAGACAGCTCCAGCACACATGGTGGTGGAGCGAGCAGCTAGAATCCAACTGCTGTTTTGTGGCAGTGCAGAGACATATATTCTCCTGCTCTGGGGGTATCTCTGGCATCTTTGGGCTGCGGGTAGCTCCGGCGGGGGTGATTCCTCCCTCGTAGGCGGAGCCGTACTGTGCTGCCATCTCTCGGGGCAGCTGGAAGTAGGTCTCCTTGCTATGCGGGTTGTATCAGGTGCGTGAGCTCAGGTGCAGTTTCGCTGGCATGGTTTACTGGTATTTTCCTCTTTCACAGGGTTTTATTTAAGGCAGAGGCAATTTAATATATTCTTCCTTTGGGTGCATTACGGTTTCTAGGCTCCACCTTCTCGTAGGAGACGTAATGCTGGCTTGCATAGCTGCCGTTCAGGGTTGTATCGCTTGTAGAGCACATGGCGCACGTGTGATGATATGTAGTTGCAGCAAAATAAAGTAGTCTTCTATATACGTCTCACGCATCTCATCTAAGTTATGAGATAGGATTACATAAGTTTGAGCCGACATCTAAAATTNTCTTCTATATACGTCTCACGCATCTCATCTAAGTTATGAGATAGGATTACATAAGTTTGAGCCGACATCTAAAATGGTTTGAATAATTTTGCAGACTTAGCAATATAAGGCAATTAAGGTTAATTAATTTTTTAGGTTCCTTTGAGAAAATAAATATTTTAAGTAGAGATGGGTTGAATAACAAAAAATATTGGTTCCTGTTCCAGTACAGATTCTACAATTTAAATATTGGTTCCAGAATTTGGTTCTATTTTGAATACTTGCCTTTTGCTTGCAACTTCATTAAACCAATGCAGGTAAAATTAATTGACTGTTTTATTTAACATATGGAAGAATTGAACAATAAAGTGTAAAGATAAGATTTAATGTATATAGATAAACTTGTTGTATTAAATTTATTTAAGGTTAGTTAATATGTTTGGAAAATACTTTAATTAAGTAACTCACGGTGCTGAAAGCCAAAACATTGTGGCATGCTGTACGATAATGATAACCTCCGGTCGTTAAAAGAACATCAACAACTGTGGTGGGCGGCTGGCTTCCTTTTTTTGCTTCTTTTATGCAGTGACCTGCTGTTTCTTTTTTTGCAGTGCTGGAATGTGACACCTCTCAAAAAAGTCGCTTCTTCCTCCCTCCCTAGAATATTGGTTATCCTTTGGCTTACACGGAAACAAAGAAGGCTTGGAGGAATGTATTGAAAGGCTAGCAGTGTTGCTTACTGGAGAGCACTGAGGGATAAGAGAGGGAAGGGAGAGGAGTGATGATGTAAGAGCGAGACATGAGATAACAGACTTTTCCCCTACACTTCCTTCTTAACATCACCAAACAGTTTACGACTACCATTCCTTTTTTTTTTTTTTTGTATAGTGCGCACCCCAGAAAGTTTTCCCTTTGTTTTGGGAAAAAGGGTGCGCTATACGCGAGTAAATACGGTAGTTATTTTTGTAACGACAAAGTTTTGCCATTGCTATGTAGCAACAAGAACCGACTAGTTGTTAACCTAAAACCGGTTCCGAGTCAAACCTCAAGAGCCAGTATAAATTGGAACCGAAGAACCGAACCAACCCATCCCTAATTTTAAGTTAAGAAGTTAATGAATTGGAAGGCTTTTAAATTATTCTAGTGATTTTGTAATTTATTCATTAAAAGGCAAATAATTTGCAATAAAACCTCTTGACATTTCTTCAAGTCCATGCCTAGTGATTTAATTTCTCACATTTAGAAGTTAAAGTATAATAAGAGTTGATAATAATTTATTTTCTGAATTACAGGATGTCACTTAACATCCTGTTAGGGATGTCGACTAATAGATTCTTGATTCTTTCAAACTACTTAGATTTTTCAGATAATGCATAGTTCATTGTTCATTTTTTTGCCCGATTCAGAGTTACTTTTCCGAATAGTCAGCTGTGCTGGTTTTCACATATGTGTATTTTCCACCAGAAAAGCTGGCACATTACAATATTATTTCTTCCATAAGTTTGTATGCTGACCCCTTCTGACATCAATATATCAATTGCTGTTTCTTGAAAATCCTGCAGTAGAAATTTCTTTCAAATTAAGGCTTTGTCATCCTGAGTATTGTGTTGTGTGTCACATATGTGTACAAATGTTGTGTGTCACATATGTGTACATGACCAAGAGTAGTACTAAGTGGAGGTGGACTGGCAAAGGGCTCAATACCAAAATGGGAGGTCCCAGACCATTTACCCGGCTCCTTCCTGTCTCAATTACAGAAAATTATATTTTATGCTGCCCGAATCAGCATACTGCTCTCTGCAATGAGACAAAACTTTAATATGTCAAAAGATGTTAGTATAGTGATCTAAAACAAACTGAAACACCATCTCTGTGTAATAGCATTTAAACTACCATGTGTCATGCATGCATGCAGATATGTTTCATCAGCACCAACAACGTACTTAACGTTTTGTACAAGGAAACTTTCACATACTCTAGTTGACTCAAGTCCAGGTGAAACAGGATGTATACAACACACAGTATAGCATACTGTGATGTATACGACACACAGTATAGCATACTGTGATGTATACGACACACAGTATAGCATACTGTGATGTATACGACACACAGTATAGCATACTGTGATGTATACGACACACAGTATAGCATTAGTGCTTTCACACTGTCCATGCACAGTTTATTCCAAAACCAGCAGTCAATGCAGCAGGACCCTGCCTTTACTTTCTTTGATCACTGGACGTGAGTCAGCAGTGCAATATGCTAATGAGAAATGAGACTGTTCACATAGGAATGAAACTAAAAATGGAATCCACCCAATGCAACCGTTTACTTTTTTATGGTGCTATAAGAATTACACAGCAATAGCAGCATTTTCACCAAAGTGACATACAGAAATAATTTGTTCCGGATGTGTTCCTTCAGTTCAAAATTATCATTCAGTCTCGTAAACACCACTCCAGTGCATGCCAATCTAGTCACCATACCAGTATAAACCAGAATTGGTGAAAAAGGCTTCAGGCATTACATCAGCAGAAAAATATTAGTGAATATACAGAAATTCCACATAATCGACTAAGCTGGTCAGCAGGGAGGAGGCCAGATTTTATGGTACATTTGCTTGTTGATCAATTACCTCCTTGGGACGATGAAAGTTACGTTCTTCTTCCTCCTCTTCTGCCTCCTCATCACCACCACTAACAGGTACACTATCTGTCCAAAACAATTTGTTCTGAGTCAACACAAAAAAATGAGGATGCCACTGCTTGTCCAGAGCATCTTCCAAATAGAGTACCCCATTTTTGACTGTGTTCCTCAGATCCATATCCTTGCCTGTAAATAAAATAAAATAATTATAAAATGTTGAAACCCATAAAAAATACAGGTATTATTTTTACCTAAAGCTTTACAGTATCTTATCTTGTATAAACTTTGCATTTTTGCACAGAACAACTTCAGCAGTCACTCTACAGCAGATATGTATCATGTTTTGTTGAGTATTTATTTATTTATTCTTACCAAAGAAAGGATAGAGGATTGAAACACAAGAAATAGTAAACCCAGAAAATCCGAATTAGGAAACTACAGCTTTAAATATTAACTGCATTTTGATTATACAGTTTGTGACTAAATTATGCCTCTGATTACAGGATTAACAGTACAAAAAAACTAAAATGTTTACTTTTTCAGGTTGTTGTTGCCCAAAACCAATTATGCCCAACCAAGTTAAACTGGGCTTTTGATGTAATCTTGCTTCAACTTCTACATAATGAACAAGTTGTACAGGAAATTCTGCATACACTATCTCTATGCATCATATTTTTTATTTAGTTTCTCAAGACATTATCCACAACAATCCTCCTGTAGGATATTCTGAAAAATTAAGCTTAACTGTTTTTATTTTGTTATCTATAACAGACTCCTAACAGCTAGTCTTTCAAAACTAATGATGACAAAAGCAGATGTGTGGATTGCAAACAACTAGAGATGGGTGAGTTACGGTTGCTGGTTCTCTGTTTTGCAGGTTCTTGATGTTGACAACCGGAACCGAGAAACAGTGTCACAATCTCGGTTCTACTACAAATAGGGATTTGCGAATATTTGGAAATTCAAATAGTTGAGAACAGTATTTTACGAATTATTCCATCTTGAACTTCAAATATCTTATGTGAAAATTGTGAATAATTTAAATTCCCATTTTAAGTGGTTATTTGCCTTTATTCCTACTCATGTGAAGTCGCTCATTTAAACTTTTGTTCCATAGTTACTAAAGCTGGACTGTTACTGATCATAACTGGACATTTTTACGAATTTTTGCCATTTAATGCAGCAGCAAATCAACAACCATTAGATCCCGGTGAGGTTGTTTCCATTGTGTTATTGAATAACTCTTTAAAAAATGTGATAAAAACAAGAATTATTAAGAAAAACTATTACACACATTTTCACTGTAGCATTTATAGAAACAGGACATATTTCTTCTAACTTCTTGTTTGCAGCTGAAGAAAGAGGTATGTAAAGGTTACCACCGCAGTTGTCCACTACCAGAAAAACAGTCTTAGTATTGTTTTTATTCACATACCACACAGCCCCATATAACGAATACACATTTTGTTTTTTTGTATTTCTGCGTAAATTGTAGCATTTTATTTGTGTAAACACGTTCATTCAAAAGTATACAATTTAGGTACCTGGCATGAGAGCGACACAGTGGATATGAACAATAACAACATAGTGTTGCGTCATAGCTGTGGTGGAACGTGAACTAACAGTGGTAATAGTAAAGCACTGCACCAGTTAAATTGGTCACAAGCCGGTCGCAAGTGTTTACAATGAAAATTTAGCATTTATAGAGTTTCTTGTACTATAATACAAATTATGGTAAGCAAATCCTGTTACAGACTCACGACCACTGTAACAAGAAACTGCAAACATGTACAGTTTGCAGTATGTTAAATAGCACTGCAACCGCAAGCACAGAATCTCAGAATTTGCAGAATCTGCAACCAATTTAACAACGAAAATATGGATATTTAAACTTATGGCTTCATGTAAGTCACAAACAATGATGATAAATAAAAATAAAACTGGATGACTATTGAAAATACGGTAAAACTGCAACATCAAAGAGATACTGTAGTTTCCTTTCCTGATAAAGCCTTCATTTTTATTACAAAGAACTTTGAGATATTTTCCAAGAGCCAAAATGTTATCTATTCTTCCCTATGGCGATAATGCATGCACATTACCATAGTTTTTTTCACAATGTATCTGTGTCATATTTTCACATTTCACACAAATAAATATATGTATATATACATATACACACACGCTTACAAGCACACACAGAGGTGTGTGTCTTTGTGTGTGTGCACGTTATTTCTGTTATGTGTAGCTGAAATTAAATGTTTAGTGGTAGCTATTCAACCTTCAAAACTATTAGCATGTTATATTAAAATTTTACTATTCAATTAGAAAATATTCGAACATCAAAATCCACTATTGGCACACGTCTAATTATAACCAAATTAGTTAACATACTATTCACAAAAGTGCATGATGCCAGGAATGAATTACCTACCACCCCGTTCCTATCAATAATTGATACGTAATAATTTCAAGTTTAAACATTGGTTAACATCTTGAGATTCTATACACAAAATGTTATTGATTTCTAACCGCATGGTGCATATTTCTAATATCTAAACAAAAAATAAATAAGTGGCCATACTTGTTATATGCAGCTGTGCAACATGCACAAATGGACACCACCATGGCAGGCAATGGAAAATGAAGCGCTCACTGTGATGAACTGGAGGAACCATTTGATAGCAAGATGTTCAATTCAACTTGGTGGCAAATTTCTGATGTGCACGAACGTAAATAATCATCTTAAAGGTTACGCGATGTATGTATGTAGGCGCATGTTAAAATTATTAACACTTTGCAAAAGCTTACGTTCAAGTAGCAGAAAAATTATTTTTAAAATAATATCATGCATTTAATTATAAAGTAGAAAACCAAAATGATGTTTCTTACTGATTTACTTATGTGCTGTGTTATTGGATAAAGAACCTTCTACTAGTTGGTAAACTTGCGCAAAATAAGTTTTTTTCTTAGACACAAATAAAATTAATTTTAATTTGTTTGTATTTTAGCATTGTATTTCTCTTTGAAACCAGAACCACTTAATATAAAAGCAAAACCTGAAGCTGTTACAAAATGTTATTTAACATTTATACTTATATATTATATATATAAACAAAAAAAAAAATAAAATAAAAAAAGAACTGAAAACTGATTTTTAAGAACCGGTATAGAACCAAGAACCAGAAAAATAATTGAACCGAACCCATCCCTCAAAATACAGTCTAACTAAACTTTACTATGTGTACAGTGGTTGCAGCACAGTGTTTGCACAAAGCCTTGATTTCAACTCCAATAGGCATCTTTGGAATGAATTAAAATGTTTGATGTGAGTCAGGCTGAAATGTCTAACACTGGTAACTGGTAAGTACTGCTCTTGTTAGAGAACTGGAAAATTCCCATAGCAGCATAACTTACCCAAATGAGTGCATACTGTGATAGCAGTAAAATGTTCATAAAAAAATTTTAATTGATTCAAGATCACGGGAGATACCACATAGATATGTATCACCATACTTCTGGTCATAGTGCATTTATAAAATTTTCTTGANAATGGAACCGAACCCATCCCTCAAAATACAGTCTAACTAAACTTTACTATGTGTACAGTGGTTCCAGCACAGTGCTTGCATAAAGCCTTGATTTCAACTCCAATAGGCATCTTTGGAATGAATTAAAATGTTTTATGTGAGTCAGGCTGAAATGTCTAACACTGGTAACTGGTAAGTACTGCTCTTGTTAGAGAACTGGAAAATTCCCATAGCAGCATAACTTACCCAAATGAGTGCATACTGTGATAGCAGTAAAATGTTCATCAAAAAATTTTAATTGCTTCAAGATCACGGGAGATACCACATAGATATGTATCACCATACTTCTGGTCATAGTGCATTTATAAAATTTTCTTGATAAGAAAATGTAATAACTGTATTTTGTGAAACATATTTCCATTCTTACCCAACAAATTTTATATACAAAATTTGATATTTTAACAAGGGATTAAGGATGAAATTATTTATGTAGCAATTTTAAATGTTAATTCACTGTGTGGTACGAACATTTTCTGTTGTCCCTTCGAAACAGTAAAGACATCACTTTATCAGGAAATACTAGCCAAATTTAAAAGACTATATCAATGAATTTAACTAACATTATAATAATTAAACTTTTGTTTTATTTTGTATTAACTTCAGGGTCACAGCAAATGAGCTGAAGATGACAAATTTAGGTTGGTGCTTAACGAGGTCTTGAACACCAGTGAAGGTGAGATGAGGTGAAAATGGAGCAATGGTGAAATGCCAACTCTGGAAAAACAGGAGTACCTTAAGAAAACCCACCAGCCACAGCAACATCCACCTGTTTCCCACATGCAAAAATCAGAATAACTTCAGTGGCAATCAAATCCGGTTTGCCTTGGTGGGAGGTGCACACAGGAACTGAGAAATGAACTCAAGCTGGTGAACAGAATGAAAATCATCATACAATCTGTGAAAGGCAGTTGAATCAAAATATCACCTTTCTGTTCAATGACTAACATTATTGAGCTATAAGTGTTTTAATACATCTTACCATCATCATTCCGTACCACANTTACGAACATTTTCTGTTGTCCCTTCGAAACAGTAAAGACATCACTTTATCAGGAAATACTAGCCAAATTTAAAAGACTATATCAATGAATTTAACTAACATTATAATAATTAAACTTTTGTTTTATTTTGTATTAACTTCTGGGTCACAGCAAATGAGCTGAAGATGATAAATTTAGGTTGGTGCTTAACGAGGTCTTGAACACCAGTGAAGGTGAGATGAGGTGAAAATGGAGCAATGGTGAAATGCCAACTCTGGAAAAACAGGAGTACCTTAAGAAAACCCACCAGCCACAGCAACATCCACCTGTTTCCCACATGCAAAAATCAGAATAACTTCAGTGGCAATCAAATCCGGTTTGCCTTGGTGGGAGGTGCACACAGGAACTGAGAAATGAACTCAAGCTGGTGAACAGAATGAAAATCATCATACAATCTGTGAAAGGCAGTTGAATCAAAATATCACCTTTCTGTTCAATGACTAACATTATTGAGCTATAAGTGTTTTAATACATCTTACCATCATCATTCCGTACCACAATAGAACACTCATCTACTCCTTCGGGTAACTTTTTGTGCTTGAGAATTATTTTTCTCTGTAGCTGATGAGGGGATGGCAACTGACTCTCATTTCGTTCCACTGGTTGAACTAAAAGCATGTCTCCAAACACCTCCTGCATTGCACTTGCCATTTTTCTTTGTTGTGGTAATGAGCAATTGTCTTCAATAGACAAAATTACAGGGTAACTGCAATAAATTTTAACACAACATTATAACAGGACTATGCTATAAACAGTTCCTTCAAAATCGTTTACATACACTTTTGGCGAATAAATAACTTCAAAAACTCACAAGTTTCACAATATATAAGAGACCATACAGAGCTTAATTAAGTTAAAACTTACATAAAAACATATTGTATTTCTCTTTGAAACCAGAACCACTTAATATAAAAGCAATACATGAAGCCAGTTAGGCAAAATGTTATTTAACATTTATACTTACAGCAGTAAAAAAAATTAAATAATAATAATAATAATAAAAAATAATTGAGAACCGAAAACTGATTTTTAAGAACTGGTACCGAAACTTGAAAGTTTTTAGTAAATGTTGCTAAAAAAAATTGAACTAGGTACATATGCTTTGCTGGCTTGCAGAAAAAAAAGTTCAGTTGTCTNAACCACTTAATATAAAAGCAATACATGAAGCCAGTTAGGCAAAATGTTATTTAACATTTATACTTACAGCAGTAATAATAATAATAAAAAAATAATTGAGAACCGAAAACTGATTTTTAAGAACTGGTACCGATACTTGAAAGTTTTTAGTAAATGTTGCTAAAAAAAATGGAACTAGGTACATATGCTTTGCTGGCTTGCAGAAAAAAAAGTTCCGCTGTTTTAGAACATGATAATGTAGACAGCACAGGTAACATGAAAGATATGTAGTCAACAGTCAAAACCGTCACAATGATATGAAAAGCATGTCACAATGAATACTATAATCCCAGTCATGACACAGTTCTTCAGCTCATTAATTTAAAAAAATCAAACAAAGTTCTTGACATAACATCACATGCATTTCTGAAGGGTTTTTATGTGCAAAAGGAAGAAAATGCAATGTGGTTGGGTTTCTTCTACCAATCCATGCTCCATGAAATGTCATGTTCAGGTACGCCCTCGGTAGTGGTAGCCTTCACTAAGAGGGAAGTAAAATTCTTAGAGAATTGTGTGTGGCTGAAAGTGCTAAATATTAGGCGTTTTAAAAGTTTCCATTTTCTTGCATAGATACTTATTCCTTTTTCTGTTACTTTATGGAATAAGATAAAACCAATAACAGTACACAGCAATATAATTTATAATGCATGTAAATTACTTCTGAATTCACTTTAGACTACCATACCTATTTGAATATAGAGTGATCTCAAAAATAAGACCACCCCATCATTTTTATTTTGGTCTCAAGGAAAAACTTATTCCTCTATAAATTATTTGAATATATAATTGAGCAGGAATTATTTTAACTTCATACTTAAGTAAAGACACACTTTATTTGTCCATCCCTATATTTTTCTAGAGGCTTGAAATGTAATGACACACATCTAGTCAAAAACAATATCACTTGCTACTAATCAAGCAAAAACATTCTGCTACTAATCAAGCAAAAACATTCATCTCAAAATTTTTAGAATGTGAAAATAATAAAACCCTTAATTTTTTTAAAGTGAAAACTGAAATAATACATTGTCTTATATTAGGATACACAAGTATTATAACCCATACTCAGGCAACCACTTCTGGGTTAACCACAAATCTCCGTTGCCACTCTCTGTACGTTATGGAGGTAGTTTACTAGTAAGTGTGAAAAAATTGAATGCTCCTCAATACGGAATATGTTTTTGAAAAGNGCAATGTGGTTGGGTTTCTTCTACCAATCCATGCTCCATGAAATGTCATGTTCAGGTACGCCCTCGGTAGTGGTATCCTTCACTAAGAGGGAAGTAAAATTCTTAGAGAGTTGTGTGTGGCTGAAAGTGCTAAATTAATCCGCAAAATTTTCAAAGGTAAAAGAACGTATCTATGAATTTCCTTTTTCTGTTACTTTATGGAACAAGATAAAACCAATAACAGTACACAGCAACATAATTTATAATGCATGTAAATTACTTCTGAATTCACTTTAGACTGACCTATTTGAATATAGAGTGATCTCAAAAATAAGACCACCCCATCATTTTTATTTTGGTCTCAAGGAAAAACTTATNGCTAAATATTAGGCGTTTTAAAAGTTTCCATTTTCTTGCATAGATACTTATTCCTTTTTCTGTTACTTTATGGAATAAGATAAAACCAATAACAGTACACAGCAATATAATTTATAATGCATGTAAATTACTTCTGAATTCACTTTAGACTACCATACCTATTTGAATATAGAGTGATCTCAAAAATAAGACCACCCCATCATTTTTATTTTGGTCTCAAGGAAAAACTTATTCCTATATAAATTATTTGAATATATAATTGAGCAGGAATTATTTTAACTTCGTACTTAAGTAAAGACACACTTTATTTGTCCATCCCTATATTTTTCTAGAGGCTTGATATGTAATGACACACATCTAGTCAAAAACAATATCACTTGCTACTAATCAAGCAAAAACATTCTGCTACTAATCAAGCAAAAACATTCATCTCAAAATTTTTAGAATGTGAAAATAATAAAACCCTTCATTTTTTTAAAGTGAAAACTGAAATAATACATTGTCTTATATTAGGATACACAAGTATTATAACCCATACTCAGGCAACCACTTCTGGGTTAACCACAAATCTCCGTTGCCACTCTCTGTACGTTATGGAGGTAGTTTACTAGTAAGTGTGAAAAAATTGAATGCTCCTCAATACGGAATATGTTTTTGAAAAGAAGCCCAGACAAGAGGAATGTGCCTGTGCACTAGCCCTGCCATATTATTTGTATTTTGCATAAATACTGGGGATGTCACACTCGATTCCACGATTCCTCGATACACTCAATTCTTTAAGAATCGTATAATCGAGTATCATAAGTCCAAGAATCGAAGCAACAAAAACCAATTACTACAAATACATAACCGATTACCTCCAAAAACAGTTTACAATTACTTCATTTATGCCAGTAAATGAATCACTCTTGGAAAATTATTTTGTGTGTGAAAATATGAGATGCAGAAATAATCTGAAAATAATACTCTACTGGCAGTGTTCAAATTTACCATTTAGTATATTAGTATTTACTAGCTTCAGTTCGGTCGCCATTTGGTATAGTTTCGTTTTTAGCAAATTTTGTTACATTCTAAAAAACTAGGGGTGTGCGGAATCCCAAACTTCGAGAAAATTTTTGGGAATTCATAACAATTTTCTTGTAGGCCAGGAAACAAATTTTTCGGGATATTTTGGGAAAAATTTATGTTCACGTCTGTATGTGTTGTTCCAACTAAAATAAAAGTCGGGTTTCGAGCAAGATGCTTTGTATAGACGCTTTACGTATGCAATTATGATTTGATGAATCAAATATTGTCAAGAAAGTTTAGATTCTTCAGTTTATTCACAGATTTCCATATTGATTTTATAAGCTAAAAAAATTTTTGTACGTCATATATTATGTAACATTAACACTACGTATTTATTGCAAAAATTAACTAAAACTAGTTGCAACTTGCATTATTAGGATGTTACGGTAAACTGTGCTCACTGAATTTGTCTTATATGCGAGCGACATCTATTTGCAAGTATTGATTGCTGGCTGATATGGGATGAGAGTTTCGATATACATAACCTAAACAATCACGTAAAAGCAAGCTAGTACACTATGAATGTTTAATTCAACTCCAAATGTTTAACTATATTANGTATTGATTGCTGGCTGATATGGGATGAGAGTTTCGATATACATAACCTAAACAATCACGTAAAAGCAAGCTAGTACACAACTGAGATCTAACATGATGTTTTTTAATATAGGTTTGGTTAAAATTATTCATAGCACGCCAGCAAATTTTCTTTGTTTTTTGTTCAGAATGAATTTGTTTTTAATTGTGTGTTGTGCTCACTTGTCGCCAGGATGTTAAACTTCAAGCGTAGCAAATTTGCTATCTGAGAAAATATGATTAATTTACTTAGCTACTTTTAATTTTGTTATTGATAGGGGAATTAGCTTTGTTGGCATACAGGTTCAGTATGTTGCATTCATAACCTGCCCGATGATACTTGGCTGTGATTGCAGTTGCACTAAGTGATTCAAAGCGTGTGTGTTCACGTACATTAAAACTTCCACTGAAAGTGTGTCAATGTGCACACAGTTTACCACCAAAAATGCTATTCTTGCAAACTTTTTAATAATTTCATGTGTTGGTGAACATTTATCATGTGAAGTGAGGTTTGGAAATATTTTCGAATAAACTATGTGGACGAAACATATGTGTGTATATATATTTATATATATAAATATATACACACACATATGTTTCGTCCACATAGTTTATTCGAAAATATTTCCAAACCTCACTTCACATGATAAATGTTCACCAACACATGAAATTATTAAAAAGTTTGCAAGAATATATAAATATATATGTACGTTTTTAATATTATCTCATATGCTTCTTTTGAACTTTTTGGAATTTCATATGAATATGCTCCCACTGTTCATGTTATATTATTTGTTAGTAACAGGCCTACTACTAATTAAGGCCTAGTTTAAATAATTAAATTTAACACCCTAATATACAGTATTTCGTTCTGTAAAGTCTGTAACGAAAAGAATCACAATTTTTGCAATTGTGAATCGAGAGTGGTCTCAGCATCGAGATTGAGAATCAAGAAAATGTGGAATCGTTACATCCCTAATAAGTACTAATGTCATACTATACATAAATATGAGGAAAATACATGCATACTGTACATACATAACAATAACCTTAAACAGACTGAGCCATCACATCTTTTAACAGTTAAATTTACCTCAGTGAGAACTTACACTGTAGTGACAAATGCATGTTCTTTGATAGTTTTGATGACATCCATAAATTTTATCTTTGAGGTTAAAGTGTGCCCATGGTAAATAAAAGGCATTCCATCAGGACCATCCCAGCAATCCAGTTCTATGCAACGACAGCCCATCCGCAAGCAGCGCACATAAGCTTCTGTAGAAGATTCACTTGAAAACTGATCTCCTGTCAGGTACCTATCACATGAAAGATAGAAAATTTATTACCTCTGACAGAGCTCATTAATATTAACTGTACTATTACAGATTGCAACAAATTAGAAGAAAATGAGTTAAGAATAAAAATATCAGTCACATAAAATATCAAAAATCAAATTCCCTGAATAAATTTCACTATGATAGACTTTTGATAAGAATTTTGCGTGTAGCCCATTACTAGTAACTGTCTCTCTGTGGATTCTAAGTCCACTAAGCAGGCAATGGAGGAGACCACCTATGCTGCCAAAATGGACAGACATTCCCACTTCTTAGGCCCACGACAGTAGTTCTTCAGTTCTTCTGAATAAATATACCACCAACTTATTATAGAACATGAAAACTAAACATTGACAAGACAATAGAATTTTCATAAGTTAACATATTCTTATAAGAAGGTTAGCGTGGTTATAAACTGTTTTACGCCACATGTCCTGTACACAAAAGTGAAGTTGATACATGAAATAAACTCACTAATATTGTTAATTAGCACAATAAACACTTTGCAGTGATGAGTGTTTGTTACCAATTAAGATCAAACAAGATACATTGAGTTTGGATATGGAAGAACGAAGCTGACAGCACCGAGATTCTACAACCAGACACTATAGAGTTGAACCTATTCAACATGGCACAGATCGACGGTTGCAACGGGCTGTCCACCTTTCTACTTGACATCGATACCAACTTAACCATTTTCAAATAAAGATCCAACAATGTATTGTTTCACATAAACTTTGAATGTTTTATTTTTTTTTGTTTCAGGTAAATATTTTTGATGTAATAATTATATGTAATTAATTTTATTGTTTCACAATATTTAATATTTAATGACTGTTGATCATTTGTCATGTCATATTAACTATTCATATTGTTTGTTTCTTTCTATTGGTACAACCGGTTTTCATATTTTCAATTTTAATATTTAACAATTGACACGGAATGTTTTTGTTACCAAACATATCTATAGCGGTACCAGCATTGTAAAGATTGTTTATTTATGTTTGTTTACATTGAGCAGGGTAAACATTTACATTTTGAAAGTAATATAAAGCCTCTACTAAAAGAGTTAGCTAGAATGTATCTTCATAATAGCACCTCAAAAAATTAATTTACAATTTTATTTTATTTTATTTACTGTATACCAATGATTGACAGTTTGATTAATTTTCTTCATTTGTACGTTTTGGCTAGATATATTTTTTTTTGAAGTGTTAATTTACTGATGTTTTCTCCTCGTACACTACAAGTATGTTATAAATATAGCTTAGCCCATTGAGAAATTAACATTTTAAGACTGTTTAATTAAGTGAGATGTCTCAGGAAATGACTATCATGGATTTTATCCATTAATGATAGCATTCTTGCGTGAACGTCGAACACACTCTTTTGCAGCCATGTAGAGCAGTCCAGCATAACGTTTGCTCCAGCAAATTTTATTTTATTAAATCTTGTGATAACTGCCCATCCTAAAGCTAGGGAGATGATAGAGAGGCTTCTCAGTTGTAAATATGCATATGTGTGTTAAAATAAGAGACCCAATATGCTACAAATTAGATTTTTAATGCTTTTAAACAGTTGAATCACAATATTATGGTCATCTGCTAGTATCCACAGTAACCGCCCTTCACAGCATGGACAGCAGCTAGACGAGCTGGCAGTAACTCAGTCAGGTGCTGATAGGTCTCCATGGGTATCTGGAGCCATGGTGTCTGCAGTGCGTCCCCCAAATGTTGAAGAGTGCGTGGCGAAGAAGACAGACTGCGAACACGATGATCGAGGTGATCCCACAGATGTTCAATTGGATTGAGATTAGGGCTGTTTAAGGGCCAGGGAAGAACTTTGAAATGTTGATTGTGCTCTTCATTGGAACCTAACACTGCCCCCACCACCTTATGTTCGTCCAGAAATGCACGCTGAAGTTCATCCGTTCTATGCAGTTGAAACTGTGACTCGTCAAAGAAGGCTACCCGTCGCCAATCAGCAGCAGTCCGGTCTCTGTATTGCTGAGCAAATTCCAGTCATTTTCGTTAATGCACCTGTGTTAGCATGGGTGCAGTCACCCTCCGTCTACTCTGGAGCCCCATTCGCAGAAAGGTTTGATGAACTGTACTCCCTGGTTCATTTGGACGGTGAGTTGTTCCACTGTAGCCTGTCGGTTGGCCTTCACGCACCGTCAAAGTTGACGTTCACCTCGGACATCAATGGCGCGTGGAGCTCTGCTGTTTCCACAACGGTTATTCGCAATGGTGACATTCGCCCACTCATGATACACCTTTACCACAGAGGCACGTGAACCATTCACAAACGTAACTGTTTCTGAAATGCTGGCCCCCCCTTGGTCCGAAAGTTTATGATAATTCCTGACTAACAGATGAGTATAACTTATCCGTAGGTAAAGTATCTCATAGCAATGGCAGTGAACTGACTTACACGAGCTCAGATATTGTTTTATTTGGAAACTGTTAACTAAATTCAATTTAGAATTATCAACGTAAATTTTTCAAGATTTTTTTTTAAAAGGGCATTAAATTTCTTTTGGACTTTACCAGAAGTTAACAGATTATTTCTCTCATGCATCTAGCCAAGCATAAATTTTCATCAGGCTAAGTTAATTCAATTTTACCAGTGTAAGTTAAAAGGAGAATACCACTTTCACATAATTTACTTATTTTATCAGATATGTTTAGTGAGGCAATTTAGTAAATTTGCTTACACAGCTAATTTTACTATAATTCTTTTGACGACAGCATTTACTTGGTATTGAAATTTTTGATTTTCATTTCAAATGAATAATAAATTTCTTTATTATTTTTCATCCACACTTTCACAACTTTCTTCACTTAAAAAAAATTCACTTATTGAGAGTCAAGTGCATTCTGTNATTATTTTTCATCCACACTTTCACAACTTTCTTCACTTAAAAAAAATTCACTTATTGAGAGTCAAGTGCATTCTGTTCATACAAATCATATGAAAATGGTTTTGTCTTAGTCATATTTTCTCACGTGTGCATTCGCAGTGAGTTTTTTTTTAAGGGTATTTGAAATTTTACTAATGTTTACAATTCATGTAGTTTTGCAATTACACTAAAAAGACACCTACCTTGATTCAATACAGAAATTCCTACACTATATGAATAATTGGTGGTGAGAGAATAATTCTCACATAAGTTGTGGATTAAAAAGGGTTTCTGCTTTATCTGTGTCATTAAAGAAGCAGTTAGCCAGTTGAGCAAAGAGGAATTACGTAGCAGTTCACAAGTCCACTTTGCATCACACACACTCCCAACCATACTTACGTATATTTTCTTACAGTATTTTCCAAAACTAATTAAAAACCTCACAAACATATACTATTAACACTACATAACAATATAACATAGTCTTTTAAATTAAGAGAGAAATAAAATCTGATAGCTAAATAAATAATTCAATCCCCTTTCTTTAATTTTAAGGACTACCACTTTCAAGCATTCTGAAACTATGAACTTAATGATAAAGAAAATATTTACTGTTCCCTTATCGGTGATGAACACTGATGAAACATCAATGTCATCAATGCACTGATGAAACATTAATGTCATCAATGCTTGTAAGCCGTAACAAATTGCTGCCAATTTCAAAGCATTTTGTAGCGTTATTTGCAATAATCTTATTATATATCTACCATGGTATTGACTCGTAAACTGTCTCCACATCACACAAATAATAACACACATCCAATGAAGTTCCAGAATTGCTAAACAATATCACAAATATAATTAAATGCACTCAACCTAAATTTCTTCAGGTTTCAAATTATTATAACAAATTTTAATTACATATAGACACACTGGCAAGGCCCACATATTATGTAAAATGTTATAAAGAANAAATTATTATAACAAATTTTAATTACATATAGACACACTGGCAAGGCCCACATATTATGTAAAATGTTATAAAGAATTCGCCCAACAAGAAATGTCAAAATACACCAAAAAAATTTTGTAAAATGTAACAATTCATTGATAACAAATATAAAGGCCTACATGTTTTATTAATTTTATAACTGAATATTTTATAGCTGAAGTAACAAACTGTTACATAAATCATGTTGTTCTAGGCACCTACAAAAAAGAACCAGGGAATGGGACAGACAAAAAAAAACAACAACGACGCCCCCAGGTTCCCGCCGCCGCCGCAGCTAATGTTTAATACTGTGTCTAGTAAGGCATTAAGAGCTGGAACTACTTCTCCTAATTTACTGCTAGCTTTATTATGAGTATTGCAGTCACTGCTTACTTTAAAATGTATGCAGTTACAGTGCAGTAATTTTTTTTAAATTGTGATTTCAAGAGTTCTTACTTTATCATGAACCAAATGTAGGTAAGTTTGTCACAAGCTACTAATTATTTTTGTACTAACACTTTTGTCCAAGATTGTTATGCAACAAATTAAATTTGGGGATAACTAAGACAAACAAAAGATTCTTAAGGTTTATTTTACATAAAAATTTAGGATAAAATATTTATTTACAATATACAAATTTTATTGTGTCAACATAATAAGTGATGTAATTTTTCTTGTTTTAACTATCACTATTTTTTATGATTTAATAACAAAGTATGTGCTTAAAATAAGCAATTACATTTTATTGCAACAAAAAAAAAATGTTTCTGTGAATTAAATTTGAGAAATATTTGAGCATGAATTTATAATACTACTGTAGTTCTATCTTNAAAAAAAAATGTTTCTGTGAATTAAATTTGAGAAATATTTGAGCATGAATTTATAATACTACTGTAGTTCTATCTTTGCTCACCGTTAATTGCCTCTAAAGTATTAACTTATCAGTTACTCTGCTATTTCTACCGTTTGTAATTACAATAACTTAAATACCCTATTTAAGCTAGTATAAACACCTGCCCATGTATAACACCCATCATAATTCTGAATTCCAGAAATTAAAAATATAAAACATTCATGTACAACACCGGTGGCAAAAAAACCTTCTCTGAGCATCAGGGGCCACGATGGTGCAGTGGTTAGACTACTTGCCTACCACCTAGGTAAACCGGGTTTGATTACCAGCAGAGTAGTTCCAAAATTTTCACATGTGGAAATTGTGCAGGACAATGAAGCTGGTTGGCAGGTTTTCTCGGGGATCTCCAGTTTCCCCTTCCCCTGCTCCATACACACCTTGCTTCACCTTCATCGGCTCTCAAGACCTCGATGTTAAGAGCCGTCCAAATCTCTTCACTCACTCTGTGCATCAATTAACGCCACCCCTAGAGCACGAAAACAAAGAATGGACTTTGCCAAGTTATTTTTATGACCATGGCACTGTAGCCCATAGCAGAAGTTGAGTTCAGTCTACTGGCATGAGTGCTAGAGCTGGTAGTGCTGTGCGACATGGCTTCAAAATGAGGAAAACGCGGGCGAGTTATACCACAGCATTTAAGTTAAAAATAGTGCAATACNTGTGCGACATGGCTTCAAAATGAGGAAAACGCGGGCGAGTTATACCACAGCATTTAAGTTAAAAATAGTGCAATACGCAGAGGAAAACAGTAAATGAGGTGCTGCGAGAGTTTTCCGTTAATGCGCAGTGCATTTCGTGGCAAGACATGTGTATATCCAGAAGTAGAATAAAAACTGTTTGGGTTTGTCATGAATTTAAGAAAAGACAGTTGTTCAGTTTCTACCAAAATGCTGCAATTGGAAGCATGTAAAATAGTGGGCAAACTCTACATTGAGCCAGCAAAAAGCAAGTTATGGATAGGTATGAAGATCCATGAAGATGAAACAGCTTTCTATTCGCCGCAAGACCACATTGGCACAAAAAATGCCAGAAGGGTACGAAACAAAAGTGCTAAATTTTCAGATGTATGTAATTGCTCCACGGAAAAAAAAAAAATTATATTTGATTGAAAATTAGCAATGCTGGTCAAACCTGTGTGGTTCGACAGGCCTGAATCACTGACTGTTTCAGTTGTTGGTGATAAGTCCGTTCCCTTGAAAAAAAATGGTGCAGACAAACAGTGTTGCATGGTAATGTTGGCCATTATACTGCGAACGGCCGTAAGCTTTCACTGTACGTAATATTCAAACACAAAAATTTGAATAAAGAATTGTTTCCACCTGAAAACATAGTAAAGGCACAAGAAAAGAGTTGGATGACTGATGAACTAGTTCTGGACTGGTTAAATGTGCGGAAATGTTAGTCTGGTGGTTTACTGCGAAAGCGCACCATGTTGGTGTTGGACAATTTTCATGGCTACCTAACAGAACAAGTGAGGAGAAGTGTTAAACACAAAAATCTTCTTGTTATCCTGAGTGGTATGGCGAAACTCCTGCAGTCTCTATATGTGGTGGTGAATGGAACATTCGAAGCAGCATTCTGACGCCAATATAATATGTAACCAGTTCACTAGTCCTGCCTGCAGGTCTCTCTCTCCACTGCATAGATTCATTCTGTTTGCAAATTTCACTACCACTGGTCACTTTCGTCACCACTCGATGCTATGCTGGCCCGCCGCTTTGCTGTCTTGTCGCTTAAGGTCGTACAATCCTCCAAACTCTCAAAAAACTTCCAACTCTGAGGCCTGTGGTGCTTAAATAATCTCAGCTACCCAAAATGGATGGTTCTCCGCACCCTGAGTCTCACTGAGAGAGGTAAGGCCAATGAACCAGAAAATTCTTTCATATAAACTCAGAAATTCAATCCACCCAAGGTCAAGAACGTGCACATTACAAATGGCTTATCACAGTGGCACGTGGCAGCTGGCCTTTGTAATTGCTGCATGCTGTTCTTAATTTACAACTCTGATCTTCAAACATTCCTTCGCTCTTGCGAGCAGGATGGGCAAGGGAATGCAATGCAGACAAGTGACACGTAACAATATTTTTTCCAGTGTTTTTAATTAAATAGATAATGAAAGCCACAGTTAGTGAAAAGATTAGTGTTGTAATTGTTTCTGTGTTATGACGACAGCAACAGAGACATGCAATTGCTTTGTTTTGTCGATGACAACTGAAAAGGAATATGGCGGTTGCCATATTTGTTTATGTAATAAATTAATTGATGTATCTCAAAAAGATTTACAAACAGTTTTTCATTATCTTACCCTCCCACAAAAACACGAGCGCGCGCGCACACACACACACAGATATATATTTATAATAAACAATACAAATTTTCAATAATTATTTCTTTTACATATTTAAATAAGGAATAATTTCCTGTACCTAAATACAATTTTTTTGTTCCTTTAGTTTTCACAAAATTACAATATATTTAGCAAAACAAATCATTTAATGACAATTTCTCACACTTCAATATAAATTTACATTAAAGAAGTCCAACACCTTCTCCATCCAATGATATTATTTCATCTTTATATGATTAAAAGTTCAACAGAGGTCAGATTAAATGCAGATGTTTAATTTTGCCACTTTTATGCTTCTGCTGCAGCCATGTAGTCTTGGAAAACCATTAACCTATTATTAATTATTTTAACTTCCTTATATGTTTCTTTCGGACAAGTATCTTTAATATATTAAAACATAAAAAAATATTTTACTCACATTATAGCTATTAATAAAAATTACCACTCAAACATGCAGCGAAAAAATTTATAAACTTTACTTAAATTTATAACTTACGTATTATGAGACGAAGCAATCCAATAATGCGACATTGGTCGTCCCATATCTTGACAGACCATGTCGTAATTTTTGTTCCATATTTCATTTTGCTTGGAAAACAGGAAGCTCATGAACTGTAATAAAAATTTTTACCCCAAAATTAACTTAGTAGCAAAATACAAGAAAATATAAATAACAAACAGACTACTCCATAATGTGACATTTTCAATTGCTGTGGTGGTTCTAGTTTTAGAATGTGCAACACTCGAATGAACAGATCTGATTTATTCAACCACGGGTTACTTATTTTTAAAACTTGTTGAATGAACATAATACACAACTACATTTCTTTTAAATTTGGATCAAAGGTTCAAGAATTGAGGTCCAAGTTTTCTCAAAAATCCTAATATTTCATTAACGTAACATTATAATTTTAATAAAAGTTTACAAAAATAAAAAAATTTAATTAGACTATTAAAATGTCTTGAAAAAATGATAAACTACCAATCATAAAAATGTATATTAAAAACAAATATTGAACAGATAATGGGACTACTGAGTATAGTCGAGTCACGGTTACTTCCAACTTTTCTGAAGCCCTGCTAAAGTTCTCTTCCATGATATTTTCCTGCGTCTAATGCAAACAAAGCTTAACCGAGTCAAGAAAATTAAACCAAAGTGGCAACGCATCACATTTGTGCGCACTTAACCCATCATTTTTCCCAATAAAGTCTACTAGGTTAAATTTTACTTTGGCATACAACTTTACTGTTTAGATGACAGACTTCTACCACTAAGATTAATGGCTTGCAATTGGAAACCACCATGTCCTGAAGGAACCGAGGTAGGGAATGTTTCCTTGGTCTCCTCTTCCATTTTCTTAGTAATATTTACTGCATAGCTGCTCCATGGTGAGCATTAATACTCTGCCTCAGTGGTTGTGACACTTCCACTATCATCAGACTTCCCAACAAGTTAACAATGGTTGTGAAATACTCACTCTATTCACTTTCAAACACTACTCAAATACTTGGATACCATATTTATGCTATATGTGGCTCCCATTACATACAAAAGATGATGATATATGGTATATGAAAATTAACTACTAACAATTGTACAGGACACATGACAACTGCAAACAGTGATACCACTCACGGTGCTTCCTTGTACAAAACTCAATGACCTACCAGCATGGCCATAAATAAATAAAGATGATGATGGATGATAGAGGATGATGATGACTATGGAGATTAAGATGATGACCGAAGCAAAAATACTCACAGTCTTAGTATTTGTCAACAGGCACACACACACACAAAGAAGGACGACACATAATTTTTCATGTGGTTGCACGATCTTGACGTTTTGTTGACTAGGCCAGCTTCATTGGGCAGCAAGTTGTAGGGCACTGCAATATGGTGGAAGGGCGCTGTTGGTAGTGAAACTAGCGGCCAGGTGGCACACTAGGGTGTGGCGGGAATATTGAAATGTTGCCGGTATAGCTGTTGAGTATGATTTTGGAGCTGTGATTATTTTATACTGAGGCCCGGAGGCTGCCTGGATTTTTGTTATAAATTGGTGAGCTAATTCACAGCATGAGCTATTGCTTGAAGGTGGTAAGGCTCTCAACTCTGGTACTGTAGTGATGCTGCATGTGCTACATGGTTTGTCTTGTAGGTTGTGGATGTGAGCAGCTATGGCTTGTTTAGTGTTGGCTCTGTGGCCATTTATTCTCTGGCTGAGTGTGTTAGTGGTGAGGCCAATGTATTCTTCATTACAATATTGGTACTGTAACTGACAAATCAAATTTTCTGTGGCACAGTTATGGTTGCCTTGGATGGGGTATTTACGGCTAGTAAGTCTACTAATGAAATAAGTTGAGTGTTGGTGGATGGCACAGCAACCACAACATTGGCCATTGCAGAGGGGGATCATCTGACGACGATAGTTTGTTTGGCATTTGTGGTGGGCTGCAGCTACGGACAAACCAGTTTGTTGCAGAGGTTAGGTGGCCTTTTGAAAACTAATTTGGGCAATTTGGAGAGCAGGTATTGTGTTTGTGGCGAAGAAGCCAGAATTTTGTATTCAGAGTGAAGAATGGTTTTGAGTTTATTTAGGCCTTCATGATATGGAACCACCAGGGGTATATCCGAGTTGTTGACCAAGGTTTATGTTCGGGTGTTGTAAATAGCTTGCTGAATTGAATATTTTTTGGACGAGGGGCCTGGGGTCGCCCCTGTCAAGGAATGCTCTGGCTATTGGTTCACACTGTTTGTTGAAATCATTGTTGATGGAGCAGATATATTTGGGTCTGGTGGCAAAACTGTAGGGTAGGGTTTTTTTTAGCATGGTATCAGTGGTAGCAGTCAAAATGTAAGTACTGGAGATTGTTTAAGGGTTTGGTGTGTACAGCAGCTTGAATTGTGCTATTGTGGAGAGTCAGTTCAACATTCAGGAATATGGCATATATTTTGGAGTATGACCACGTGAACCTGAGTGAACTGTGTGTTTAAGTTCTTTAGGAAGTGAATTAGGAATTCTTCAGTGGAAATCCATATCATGAAGATGTCGTCGATGAAACACATCCAGCTGTGTGGGTGGGTTGGTTGGTGACTGAGGAAGTTTTCTTCCAACCTGCCCATAAACAGGTTGGAATAGGATGCGGCCATACCTGTACCCATTGCTATGTCTTTGACCTGAAGGTTGTGTGTATCTTGGAATCTGAAGATGATGTTGCTGTGTAGGGGTCACAGCAAATCTTCAGATGCATACACGGTCTATGGTGACCGTGTATGCATCTTGGGGGATGGTGCCCAAGATGTCTCAATTGTTCAAGAAAGTGGCCAGTGTCCTTGATGTAGGACAGAGCTACTGTATCCAAGGTGGATACTGGCAACGGTGTAGGTAGTTTCCACGTTGTCAGCTGTTAATGTCTCATCATGCCGATATGGTGAAGTAAAAACAATGATCCCTTCGTCATAGAGGTTTGTTTTTATTCCTGGAAACCCTTTATCAATCATTACCTAATTGCTGCACTCTAATAAAGTCAATAACCCACAATCAGTTTTGATAAATGTGTCACACTACCTGCCACCATAGCATTTAACTTTGAAGCTCACCATCCAACTCGATGTAATGCCTATTAGGAATTTCATTATGTACATATTCTTGTAATTTGAGTAAAGAAGCACTCTTTGATCAATGTTTGGTGGCTGTCCAACTTAACTTCTGTACAATCAAATATCACTATGTAGTTTGGGTACTTTATACTGCAGGCATTGTTTCCACAAAACTTTCCCTGCTAGGCCAAAATATAAAATTAGCCATTGCAGATGCCAGTGACATAGTTGTGGTGAAACTGTGTGATGTACAATAAACCCTAAACATTACTCTCATAGCAGAATATGACAATGCTATTTTCTTTTCTTTAACATTATGAACAAGCAATTTTCTTTACAATTCTTACTGTTCAATTGTGTTTCACTTGGTATAGTACATTTGTGGTTTCTTCACACTTTTTAAATCAAACCTTTGAAAAAACACCCCATGTATGACATGTTTGGTTGTTCCCTAAATATGCCATGTACCACGAGCATTTCATAATTCTGTTAACATTTAAGTACCTTATTTTTGGTACAATTTAACTTTTAGTAATATTTTATCTATAAATTATAATATTTCATTTATAACTAAAATGAATAAAGACAGAGGGAAAATAGGTGTGTTGGGAATACTTAATAAGAAACAGTTCTTATGCAAAATATTATTACACTGAGTGCACACAAATTTGGTGTGTGGGCCCTCTGGCATAATTTCCTAAGCTTTGTTTGTACGAGGCGGAGGAATATCCTGGAAGTAGAACTTTAGCAGGGGTTCTGAAAAGTAGGAAGTAACCGTGAATTGAGTATAGCAATTTTAACAATATATTGAAAACCACACATGTCTTAGTTGTGTCATACCTGTTATTGCAGAATATCCTTGAAAACATTTTATTTCATTAAAAATATTACTTGTTTCCAAGCTCTTATCATAACATTTCACACAAGATTTTAGTTCAGCATAGAATGGAACAGAGGCTTGAGTAAACAATTCACATCCTTTAATTGTGCAACAAAAAACAAAATTACTAAAGAATGGTTTTATTTACACCTATCTGTACTGTATGGTAACTTTCTGTTTCATAATAGGAACACTTATCTTCTATAATACTCCAATTTTCATTATTATTCCTTTGTTTATAGGCTCTTTCTAACCTTCTCCAATATTAAGGGTATATACTGGGGATAAGGGTATCACGACCTTTTGTTTATAATAAAATGAGTACTGCGTATTCTTTATGCGGGTGTTGGTTATCAAGATGAACTGTCGGGAATGAAAATCAAATATTCACTAATTACCAATATGAATACATTTTATAAATATTTATGTATTTATTTAAATACCATTGTAGTTATTTTGTTTTCATTGGATATCAGTAAAGAATTAGGTAGCCTTATATGTAGGTTTAGTAACCTGATGTTTACAATGTTAGGTTTTTTTGTTACTCAACTGTAGAGCAAAAAAAAAAAAAAAGTAACATTACATGTATTTTCTACGTTAGTGTAAAATACTGCTATAAGCAGTGTGCGGCTGCTTACTTTTGTCTGTATGCCACGTGGATCCACAACTTACCTATGTCATTCTGCTTTAATTTTCAATGTTGGGAATAAATAAAAAAACTACATAGGATATTATGTTACTGCAGGTATTACTGTATCCTTTTGCATCAGAACTATTTCTTACTGGGCATTTCCAACACATATTTTCTCTCCATTTGTATTCATAGTAATTATAAATGAAATAATATAATTTATAGATAAAATATAAGTAAGAAATCAATTTAACCAAAAATAGATACTTTTATGTTATCAGAAGAATAAAACATTCACCATACATGACATACTTAGGAAACAATCACACACATCATTCCTTGGATGATTTTCTAAGGTTTAATTCAAATAGTGTGAACACACCACAGACAGACATTATAGCCGAATAAACACCTACATAATGTCCTTTTTTGTGTGTCTGGAGCATTACACTCGGTAATAATGAATTTTGTTATATGATTCACTCAGTGATAATGAGAAAATTGCACTCACTTCAACTGATGTAAAAAAAGGCTCCTGCACATTACGTTGTGGATCTTGCAGGTAGTCTCTCATGAATCGCGACACCTCCCGCTCATCATTTCCCATAGCATCTTGCTGCTCATGAACTAAAAAACTCTGGAACTCTTGAATCGTAATAGTGTTTTCAGAGTGCATGGGGTAGACATCAAAACATTCTCTGAATGACTAGAAGAACAGAAACTTTGTTTAAACATACATGTTAAATACCACATTGTTTTACATTGTAACAGTACAATTTAGACATACAAAAACTAAACTGTAACAAATTAAAAATTTAAGTAAGTTATAAATAATACGTATTGGAGGTAGCTTACAATTTTACAGAGTTACTTCAAACAATTTAACAGAAATGCTAATAAGACAAATTCTGAANGTATTGGAGGTAGCTTACAATTTTACAGAGTTACTTCAAACAATTTAACAGAAATGCTAATAAGACAAATTCTGAAAAATACTTTTCAAATGAAACGTGCTGAAGATACCTTAATGGTCAACAAACCAAAAAAATTATACTTCAACAGTGTTTGCATTGTTATGCTTCAAAACTAAAACTTTTTTATTTCAATAAAAGAAAAGCTCTACGTAAATAATTTCCAAAAATTAAAATAAAGAAGATAAATTGTGTCACTTCAAGTTTATTTAAGATACAGCCAGCGAAACAGTTTTTGAAGCTTTAGAAAGGAGCAATTAAAATTGTGCATGAATTATTTAATCCTGTAAGTTTTGACTGAGGTAGAAAAGCTTTAAAACATGAATATTTTTATTCCTAAAAACACTGAAAATACCTTCGGCATACAAAAAAAAATCTTTACCACAAATTGTGACATACAAAATAAATAAAAGACTTATTCAATTTGTGTATTTAATGCATATGGGAACTGCCAGCATGCCATGTTGGAGAATCAAATCATTTAAATTTTTCCATAGATACAATATGTATCACAACTAGTGAAGAGACAGCAATTTAGCAAATAAGTGGCCAATTCATTTGAAATTACATACATCATGCTGCCTGCAACAGTACTGCAGTATGTTAATTTTCTGAAATTAATTTCTTCAAATATGACACTGAAACTATCTTATAAAATGGCAGACAAAATCTACTAATAAATTAATTTAATGGTCATCTGGATACTGCCATTATACAAAATTTTGTTGAAAAAAGTCTAATTGTTCAGTAGATATTGCAGTCCAAAACACAAAATATTTATATTGTCACCAATTTGAAAATAATGTCTGATGTAATCAAATCATATGTGTATCATGTAGCCCACAATAGTACTTGCAGCTAAATTTAGTGGGAATTCATTACGTAGTTCCTAAGATATGATGTAAAAGTTTTATTTTTCAGGTGGTTAAAATCTTGCAAAAAATGCAGACAAAAAATGCTGTGTGTTTGTTTGTGTGTCAAATGCTTGCAATAGGTGCTGCCAGCAAAACTAATTTTGGTTAAAATTGGTTAAATTGTTTGGTGGATACAAACATTAAACTAGAATACTTTTTATAGCTGACATTTTTAAAATTAGTGTCGGATATACTAAAACCATGCATATGAGTAGGTTATTATTTATTTCCTTGTATGTCAAATGTGCCAAAAATTACTTTGTTGGTTCCCAAGATATGATGCAAGAGTTTTAGTTTTTCAACTGGCACCATTTTCCAAGATAGAGAACAAAAGAGAATGTAAATTACTGAAGTTATTTTGCACAACAGGTACAAACATTGTACCATAGTACCTAAATTATTTATAGTCACAGTTTTGCAAATAACTAAAATACTGTATTTTTTGGGTGATTTGCCATATTACTACAGGCACGCTAAATTTAGTGGGAATTGGTCCATTGCTTCCTGAAATAAGAGCTTTATTTTCCCAGGTGATGCTAACTTCCAAAATGGCTGACCAACAACACGTGTTTATGCATTTAGCACTGATAGTTTCTTCTGTATACGGACTGCATTTGATTCAACTTGGTCGAATGGTTTCAGAGAAGTGACACCGCAACCAAAAATTTAAAATTACCATTATTTTGAAAATGAGCATTTCGTATTTATGGTTGAAAAATATNAGTGACACCGCAACCAAAAATTTAAAATTACCATTATTTTGAAAATGAGCATTTCGTATTTATGGTTGAAAAATACGAAAGACTGCTATCCCTACTATGTACTACAAGCATACCACGTATAGTAAAAACAGGTGAATGGGTTCAAAAGTTTTTAGAGGTGCACAAAGAGACACATGCAAATATTTCATAAATGTATTTTTCCTTCTTAAAATGGGTTNTCAAAAGTTTTTAGAGGTGCACAAAGAGACACATGCAAATATTTCATAAATGTATTTTTCCTTCTTAAAATGGGTTGAAAAGAAGCAATTGAGGTATGCTGATATATATATATATATATATATGTGTGTGTATATATATGTATATATATTTATGACATGTTATATAACTGCATGAAATGTATGAATACAGAAAAATTTGACTTAGCATTGTGCAAATTAGGGCACATTTATCTATAAGGTAACTAAAGAAGTTCTTGCCATTTTAGAAGGTCCGAAACAAACAAACAGATATACAGCAAATGTCGAACACCAATAGTCCTCAAAGTAATCCCCATTGGCATCAAGCAGCTTTTGCCAATGTGCCTCCGGGGCGATGATTAAATATGACAACCTGACATTTGCACAAAGCCAGCGCAGAGCAACAAAAATTACTTTACACTTTCAGCAGTAATAACAGATGGCACTAAATATACAAAACCCAAGTGTTTTCAAGTCTCCCCTGCCTAGCAACTCCATTTCCCCTTCGCCTTTTCAAGAGCCAATAAGATATTTCATAATATAGTTGTTCGAGCATCATTTGCAGCCCTCATAAGTGTTTAGGTCTGCTTCGGCTAACAGCTATTGATTTCTTGACCAGCCATCTGTGCATAACTTCCTCTATGGTGCAAGTTTTATTTATACTGCGCTGATACCTAGTATGGACGTGAACATGCACAGCTGTCTGTTTCACTAATTGATGAAGTATGATGATTGGTGATTAATAAGTGGACAAATACATCTTTTCAGCCTTTGCGATTTTGCTCCAACCAATTCTTTAAAATTTGCATTAAAAATGAGGAACATTCAAATACATCAACAATAAAGATTAAAATTTTATATTTTTCTGTGCAATAGACAATTAATTTTTGTATGATGAAAATAACATACTGACATTTTTATCTTTGTAATTTTTACATTTTAACAAAACCTGCCTACAAAATAAAAATACTACAGGATTATGTTGACCAAGGAAA
The DNA here is from genome assembly GCA_002778355.1 of Clitarchus hookeri. Taxonomy (NCBI): domain Eukaryota; kingdom Metazoa; phylum Arthropoda; class Insecta; order Phasmatodea; family Phasmatidae; genus Clitarchus; species Clitarchus hookeri. The sequence continues at coordinate 669,472 of NQII01000303.1, forward strand.
GGTGCTTTCATTAAATTGCTTTTCTTTAAACAAAACAAACTTTCTTTGTTTTAGTTGTTCAGCAAAAATGTTTTGTATGTATGCTCGCCTGATATCACTGTGAACTGAGCTTGATCCGCAGGAGTGACCCAGATTTTTGGATGAGGGAGATGTGGTAACTTTACCATCGGTCGGTGGGTTTACTTGGAGTGTTCCAGTTTCCTGCAATTATGTATTCTTCTACTTCTCTATCTTCAACCCTAGTTACCCTCATCGGTTGTAAGCACCACCTAAATCTTTCACAATCACTCTAAGTAATACTGTAAAGTTGTGTAGTATCAAAAGCTTGATTATTCTGAAGATGCTCATTAAGATTCACAATTCGTAACCAAGCAAACAAACTGTCAGGAATATTACTTATGNTTGATTATTCTGAAGATGCTCATTAAGATTCACAATTCGTAACCAAGCAAACAAACTGTCAGGAATATTACTTATGTTTCATTCTCTGTAACAAGGACTTAGTTCTTAGCTCTTAAACATTAAAAACCACCATCTTAATAAAGCATAACAATAAACTTTGATTTCAGTCTTGCGGACTTCCCGCTGAAACTCTACCATAGCAAGAGATTTTTCAGAGAGAAAGTAAAAATCATTCAAAATAATTGATTGTTAACAGTAATGGTACATCACCCCCCCCCCCTTTTAAAAGAAAACAGACTTTTACAGTGTACAGGAACTTGCCCTTGGCCTCTTGCTGGTGGTATCAGGTTCTCTGGGATGCTCTCTCCCTATCCGCTCAACTCGGTCCCACGACACTGAGGGATATAGGAGATCAAGCAAATAGCAAAATGGTGGTGATCCCGGCTTGGATAAGGGAAAAAATAAAATAAGATGGAGTCACTGTTTGCAAGAGTCCATTGTAGTTCTGAGAGTTACTCTCTCTGTTTTATATGGCACGCAGGTTTCTTTCTCATGAAAAGTTAGCATTACATAAAAAAATGAAGTTATGATGGTGGTTAGGGGAGGGGAGGGGGAGAGAAAGAGGGAGAGAGAGAGGGAGAGAAAGCAAGTGAGAGAGAAAGAGAGAGAAAGAGAGAAAAAANGGAGGGGGAGAGAAAGAGGGAGAGAGAGAGGGAGAGAAAGCAAGTGAGAGAGAAAGAGAGAGAAAGAGAGAAAAAAAGAGAGAGAAAGAAAGAGAGAAAGAAAGAGAAAAAGAAAGAAAGAGAGAAAGAAAGAGAAAAAGAAAGAAAAAGAGAAAAAGAAAGAAAGAGAGAAAAAGAAAGAAAGAGAAAAATAAAGAGATAAAAAGAAAGAAAGAGAGAAAAAGAAAGAAAGAGAGAAAGAAAGAGAGAAAAAGAAAGAGAGAGAGAGAGAAAGAAAGAGAGAGAGAGAAAGAAAGAGAGAGAGAGAAAGAAAGAGAAAAAGAGAGAAATAAAGAAAGAGAAAGAGAGAAAGAGAGAGAAAAAAGAGAGAAATAAAGAAAAAAGAGAAAAAAAGAAAGAAAGAGAAAAAGAGAGAAAGAGAGAAAGAGAGCGAGAGAGCCATACACGTATGTTACATACATACATACATACATACATAGATACATACATACATAAGTTACATTTTTAGGTTGCATACTTACATTATATTGTAATGATGCAGTTAATAATAATTTAATCCGGACATTAGGTTAACTTTCTTTTGTTTTTGTTTTGTGAGGAATTATAATTGCTTATCAGTATTTGAAGTTTTAGCCATGTTTGTATGTTTATCTGTCATGCGTTTGCTTTTCCTGAAATTGTAGTTGAGGTTACATCAGCAATCTGAGATAAGGGCTGTAACTACATTCGTAAACTTTTTTTATCGAGAATATTCTAGAAATTTAATTATCTCACTACTACGCAGTTCATCTGGCATGGGAAAGTGGGATGGGGGTTCGCACAGTATCCGAAAGAATTCTATACCACGCCATGCCTTTATTTGGTCAAATTTTTGGCACCCTGGTGCGAGGAGTGAGGGTAGAACATGTGGCAATTTTATGAAAAGTGTGTTTACCTTATTTAATTAATTTACTTATTTGCGGTGTTGCAAATATGTGTGGTTTAAAATCACAAAATAAAATGGTGGGAATATTTTTGTGGTACAGCATTTAATAAGGAAAGAGAAAGGAAATTAATATGTTAAAATAATTTTTTATCAATAAAGGCCCATGTGTACGCAAAGGGCGAAACATCCCTTTCCCTTCTAGCCCCATAGCCACGTCCCAGCCACCGGTAACAGTTGACGACCAGCTCTCTGAGAACACATGTTGAGCATGGCAAATTTCGCACACCAGCAGGCAGCCATGACCATACCTTTCACTATATTTGAATTTAATTTAATGTGAACAGAATATATGTGGTGGGTTTGCAAGCTATTTCTTTTTCTCAAGTATCACTAGTGGAAAAAAATGAAATTTAAAAAAAAAAGGACAGCTAATATCAGACTTAATAATTAATCAGTCTTCATAAAGTAGGCAGCACACAAATAAAAGAAAATTTAATTGTGACGTGTATGATAAGCACAAATGGCTGCGTGAATGTACTACTGTTTGTTTGGTATAATTACTATACCGTTCGACCAATTTCAACCACATTTGGTACACTGACAGTATATTTTACTANCTGTTTGTTTGGTATAATTACTATACCGTTCGACCAATTTCAACCACATTTGGTACACTGACAGTATATTTTACTAGCTCATATACGCCAAAAAAACAACTAATTTTGTCAGCCATTTTATAAGATTGTGCTAAATGAATTAATAAAATTTGTGTAATATATAAGGAAACAATTGACAGATTCCTACCAAATTTTCAAACAATTAGTACTGCTGCAGTTGATATGTATAAATATGTTTAAAGTATGTCAGACACTTATATTCAAAATGGCGGCCATAGCTATTTTAGCACAGTGTGCTATATCTTCGAAACCATGTAATCAATTCCAACTTAACTTTGTATGCTGGGAGTACATACAGGATGGTCCGGTCCACCTAACATGGACACCCCCAATATTTCCAGAACGGTTTCCTAGTATCACATTGTCGGAAATGGTTTTAAGTTGAGAAAACAGCAGGAGATTTATACAGGTTCTTTTGGGAACAAGATAATGATGTGCGGCCAGCCATGAAACTATAATTTGTCTGTCAACCATTCAACCTGAGAAAATCAGTGGGGCGGTCACTTTTTATCAAGACTTGGCTGGCATGTTTTAAATGTGACGCTAGGCTGTGTACGCCCCACAGTTGGGAGCCAATTTAACTTGGTGTATGATACACTAACTAGCGTTGCGCCCCACGTCCAGGCGCCACTTTAACTTGACGTATTTAGGCCCCACAGTTGGGAAGCCGCTTTACTTGACGCTATATCGCCTCTGTGGAAGACAGAGTGGCTTATAGTGTCGTTAATGTCCCCAGGCACCGACTATATGACGCCTGAAGGTTAAGGGGTTTACAATAATTTAGTCTTTTACTGTTGTTAAAACTTCTTGCTTATATAACAGAGCTTAAGTTGTGTTTACTTTATGATCAGCACTGGAGAGGTGTGGTACTCTGATAATTTGGTTACTCGGATTGACTGCTAACGACTTCGTGATGGAGGGGGGCTTCTCTTGACGGTGATTGTATACTTAGCTCTTGCTGGAATGATGTCAGCTGTGGTGGGTGAGCTCCGGCGATGGGCGGCCTTTGGCAAAGGCCTGCAGGTGCTGCTGTCTCACTGGACTGCTGTTCTACTGACGTACTGACGTGGCCAGGGGTCCGAACCCCTGACCTA